>JAOTRQ010068213.1:0-12733 GCA_028565875.1 Hoplisoma paleatum
ATTGTGATCTGCGGCAGCCCGGCATTAAAGGTAAAACTTCACAAATATGTATCCCGGTCTAAATGGTATTTTTAGTCAACTACTAGTCGATTAGTTGGAGTAAATGACGACCACTGATCGACCAACAAAATCCTTGGTCGTGGACAGCCCTAATTAAATTATTGTCACTTCAGTATGTGTGCAGGTGGAGTTATGAAACCTTCCACTGCACACCAGCATTAAGAACCTGAACCCACTGGTTTGAGTCTAAGTATCATTGATTGGCAGGGTGCCACGGTAACCAACAAAATGCACAAACCAGTTAATTACAGAGCTGGTCCCATGTCCAGATATATAGGGGGTTTGCGTCAGAAAGAGCATCAGACATAAAAACTATGCCAAAGCCATGATGCGTATCACAATCTACTGTGGCGACCATCTGACGGGACTGGACTTGTGTGATGACCAGGCTCACGGGTAAGAGTCATGTAAGTGACAGCGGGTTTATAATTGGAAATTGCGCCATACTAACCAGGTTTTAGTCAGAATACTAAATGGAAAGACTGGAATACTATGAATAATTTAAACAAAGATAGCGCACTAATATTTCGAGGTTGCTTTTTTATCTTTTGCACTACAAGTTAGAAGTTGTTGATATGTAGCAAATAAAAAGTCTTGCCACAAATTGCAAGTTAATTCACAATGAACTTCTATCCAGTTTGTTGTAAAAGCAAACCATCATCTCCAATATAAGCTAAACTGCAGATTTGAAAATAAAGCTTAAACCCTGCCTTAACCTCTTGAACTATGAACTGACCAAGACTGGAACATTCCAAAGAGCATTCCAATATTATACAGTATTAGCTTACAAAGCTAGTAGCCAAATTCATCTCACCAGTTCATGAGTTGATCTGTGTCACATACAGCACTGGCTGAAAGCTACTGACCTGGAAGAAGCGACTCTGTTAAAGCTTCTAGAGAAGAACAATACTGTCGAGTCTACTGCTGGGGGTCGATCTCTGTTAATCACTGCTGAACTCAAGAGCGAGAGTTAACTTGGATTCCAGTTATTCATTCTTTGCAAGATTTTACAGCTGCTGGTTTGCTATTGTTACAAGCAGAACATATACACACTGAGAATTAAGGACCAATGCAGACCTCAGACCTCAAACCAAAGCAAAGCACAGATCCTGGCGCACAACAGAACATAAAAGGGTCTAAATAAAGTTATTTTGTGCGACATGGTGTACAAAAAAAAATTCATACGGTTCAGTGTACTGCTTTTATAGAGCTGGGGATTTTGTCTATGTTTCCCAACTAATCCTGTTTCATCTCACTTCCTAAGTGACTTATAAATGCATTATAAGACCAGGTGTGTTCTCACATGCTTCAGGTGCATCAAAACAGTTCCACTTTCGTTTGAATCGGTCAAAGGTCAGTATTGTAATTTAATTTTGTGATTTGCTGATGAGTATTGAGTATTCACGCTTCGTCTGACGTGTGCACAGAAACACGTGTTTGAACTCCTTATCTGCCAATCAATATCCTTAAACGGCACTACGTACCTATGATACCATTCCAACTGACCTGTCGGGATGGCTTTACACGATGAGAGGTAACCAGAGCACCCAAAGAAAACCAAACCAGACAGGGTAAACATTGCACCACAAGAACTTGGACAGTCCCACCTGGGAACTGAACCTAGTACCTTTTTAGTATAAGGCCAGGAACCCATTGAGAAAATCTTTTCCAAATCTTAAATCAGCACTAGTACTGGAAAATGTTTGAAAGAGAGACTGTGATCACCCTTACTCTCTCTGCTCTGTGACCCCTTCCATCTGTCATCAGTTCAGCCCTGTCTATTACCATGACAACCGGGTCACCTTCCATGCTAATAAGACAGTAATGAGCGGGACAGTGTGCACACACAGTTTGTTTACACACATATTCATACAGATAAGGTTTCACACACTGTCCAGGCTTTTTAAATCTACTTACTGAAATATAAATCTGTTCACAGAAGGAAGCGAGTAGGCAGCTGAAGCAGCACAAAGCTCCGCCGGCACCACAAGCCATTAATGTGATAGGGCACGAAAGCCGGGGTCTTCACCTCAACAGACTGACTGAACAGCGTGAGATTAACAGGGGACAGGGGAACGAGCTGAAAGACAAAAGGTTTGGGTCAAGTTCTACAATATATAATATATTCTGTAAGGCTGAGAGGGTGGTCGACTGCAATGTGAAGAGTTTTGAAACCAGAACATTTTACGGTCGTATCAGTTGTAATCACACAGATTTGGAATTTAGACATCAAGCTGGACAATTCAGAAAATTTAAGTAATATGTTTAAACATGGCTTTAATTATTATAAAAATTCGTATTTATAAGGGTCTTCAAAAACGTTTCTGTAGGGATGTCACGATACTGGGTTTTACGATATTGATATTTTATTGCTCTAAACAATAAATCTTTTTAGAATACTTGATTCTGTTTTTTTATTAGGAATAAATCAAGTTGTGAAGTAAATCATTACATCCCCAATTATTATATGATTTGTATAAAAGGTCGTTGCACATGTTGAATATAAAGTCCTATGAATACATCTAATAGTAAACAACCATCAAATACCACAAAAACACAATTCTAACAAGACCAGGGAGCCTGGGTTAGAAATTATTTTTGTCCAGTCTCATGCAACAGGAAAAGCTCTAGAGACAACCTGACAGGATCATCCCCCTCCCATCCATTTCACCACAAGGACAATTAGATCGCACGCGTCTGTGCAGCCAAGAAACCCAACACTTGGACTCCTGCCTTCCAGAATGGAATGTGTAACGTAACATGAATAGAGGTTATGTTCTGCCTCTGAGTGTTGGCTCATATGCTAACACACACACACACAAAAACAGCCCGGAGTCCCCGGGGATGGGTAACGGTGACAATCGAGTACACAGCCCTGAGCAGACCAGCTGTGAAAGGGCGCCAAAAGGGACGCATGGTTTTCCTCGAGCCTGCTGTCACTCACACATGAATGCACAACCCATGCTTTACTAAATCTGACAGGGGAAATTAGACAAAAAAAACACATTTAAACTGCTGGGTCAGAATAGGGCACAATTCTACATCAATGTAGTGACAGTTCCCTCCATAAGTGAGCATTTGAAGCATTTTCCAAGGTGCCAAGTATTAGAAGTGTCGGGCACCTGTCATACAAGCACCATGAGCTCCTGGTGGGAGTCCGGTTCTCCCTCCCCTTTACACCAGGGAGTAGATGAGCTGGCCGACCACAAAGTATCAACAGATGTCCGACTCAAATCGTACAGCCTGCAATCCAATCTCAGCACAAACTAAATGCATTACAATAATTAGGCATAACATTGTGACCATTTTCCTGAAGTTATTGTGGTCCCGAACTTTATACATGCGTTGGACTACATGGACCAGCCTTTAAACTCAACATGCATCCTTGTAAAGTATATCCAATATACATATCTTACCTATATACATTTTGAGCAACATATTCACTTGAAAAAAAATATTCAGTTACTTTGCAGCTTAATACATCCCACCCACGACCACCTTTAAATTCCAAATTCCACCTGAGGCCAGAAAAATCAGAATTGAAACCTAATCGGGTTTGTAGGCATCAGCTTGTATACACTTTGTGGTAATCCAATGTGGCTTTACATGCACTTAAGTAATCTGACCGTTTTAAGTGCGGAAATCTAGTCATGATGTAATTATTTGTGCGTGTGTGAGCATGGTCATTCGATTCCAGCAGTAATCACAGACCAACGAAGCTCCCATTTTGAAAGATTTAATTATCCGAGCTCAGTGTTGGTCAAGTAATCGCACTATTCAAAGCATAAAACTATCATTTTCCCAATTGTTGAATCACGTGTGGAAATTCTTCTGACGCCAGGCACCATTCAATATGACTAACGATTGTGTGGCATAAGTAAATAATAGCATGATTATACTGGAACGATATATGAAACGCCAGCATGTAAGCAGTATAACAAGGCCAACTGGACCTCTAGATTAAATTCTTCTTATTTGTTGATACACTTCATACCTGTGCCCACTTTGCCCTCTCTATAGCACTAAAAATACTGCTTTAATGCATTCTTGGTGGCCAAGATCCTACAGAACAAAATGTGTTTCTCTGATTAGCCCAGCTCTGATGAACCCAGCTGAAAGTATTGGCAAACTCCCAGCCAAAGACCAGCACAACATGCAAACTCCATGCAGGACCTCAAAAAGACCTTGACTGGCCCATCTGGAGGTCAAACCAAAGTCATGTTTGCTGCAAAATAACTGCCCTGCTTTATCCCAGAATGATATTACTCTATGCCAAACAGTGTGTTATGTGTTATGAATGCTTATTTCTCTCAAGTTCCAAGTGCCATATAAATGCTTGATGGCATTTAGGTCAGATGACTGCACTGGAAAAGTCATGATGGTCAGGACTCCATGTTCTCCTTGAAGTTGTTGCAAAGTTTTGAGGTTTGTACTACAGCACTTTTGAAACCATCAACTTCAGTAGTAAATAGGGCGTCATTACACCCCGTTCACAACCTCATTGTTATGTGGTTCGGTACATGATATGCAGTACATTATTTGCGTCATTATTATGACCACCAATTGATATCCGGAAGAATTGCTGTGGGCAGCACAGGCAGCCGCTAGATGAGCTGGAGTGACTGAGTAATGTCCTGGCAGGTATCGGGAGCTGATGCACGCACGCACGCACGCACGCACGCACGCGCGT
The DNA here is from genome assembly GCA_028565875.1 of Hoplisoma paleatum. NCBI lineage: Eukaryota > Metazoa > Chordata > Actinopteri > Siluriformes > Callichthyidae > Hoplisoma > Hoplisoma paleatum. Next base: position 4,751 of record JAOTRQ010068213.1, read on the forward strand.
GTATATATCTAGTATTTTGGTATAGTTTGTAACTCCCTACGAAAAAAGAGACATTTATTTTTCAGATAAATAAAATACTTCATTCTGCTGATTTTTTCAAAGAAGGAATCCTCAGTAAGTTACGAACAAATGATTTTGTGAAAGAATCGTATCCCGCCCAGCATCGTGAATTGTATCACATCTAATTTTAAGCATGTGAATCCTTTTGCCTGCTTCCATTAGTACTTTCTTAGTACTTTTATAACGGCATGTCTAGCCCAAAAATGTCATTAACGCTACATAGCCTTAACGTATACAAAGCCTGTGTCCATCATGGCCATCTGAAGCGCTCAATCTGGGTACCTTAAATGCACTGAATTTTATTGTTTGTCGGACGCAATGAAGCTCGAAGTCTGCAAGTGCCCTATTTGGGACGCACCTACAGACTTTGGACCATAGAATGTACATGAAACTGAACAGTAAAACTGTTCTAATATCAGGAACTAAAAAAAGAAATAATAACAGGTCAGACTTAGAAAACACTTCAGACTGAACTTGGCACTTTCTAAAGACCTGAAGCATGGCCAAGGGGTCAATAAACAGAAAATGGTCAATAAACTCTTCAAGCTGCAATTCTCTCTTATACAATACAGCTTTTGAGGCTTTGGTCTTGAAAGCAAATAAAAAAAATAACATTGTGTGGTATAATCCCCAATATAACATGGTTTAATGTAATTGAAAAACTGGTTGAACTGGACTTGTTAACACCACATATCCACTTTAGTAACATTCAGACTCGTTAATTATTCCTCACACAAGTCACATTCACCTCACTAGCAAGTTTTTGGACTGTAAGAAAAAAAATGAAGCAGCCGAAGTAAACCTGCACAGACACGATAAAACCTGCAATCTCCACACAGAAAGGAGACAGACCACCTCACCTGGGGATTGAACCTGGGCCTTCTTGTTGTGAGGTGAGGTGACAACGCTACCCACCTGGCTTGTAGGTTGTCCTAAAACAGTGTTGCCAGATTGGGTGGAACAGGTCTGGTTCGAAACTGGTTTCAGAAATTGGCCTGTTCTGTGAGGGGTGAAATTCCATACCATTCCATCCATTCCATTATTTTGGGGTGGGGTTTCAAGCTTTTTGGCTTGATCCAATCTGTCTGTCTGTCTGTCTGTCTGTCTGTCTATCTATCTTACATGCGACCACAGCCCATTGGTGCTTCCAGTCAGCATCTCCAAACAATCTGATGGCTTGAGGAAACCGGAGCATCCAGAGGAAACCTACATGGACACGGACATGAAAACTTCACAGAGAAAGGACCCAGGCCCTCCTTGTCTGGGGATGTGACCCAGGACTTATTGCAATGAAGCAACATCCTCTAAGCCACCATGCCACCCCATACCCACTCTGCTCTGATACCCCTGAACACGTTTACTGTCCAGATGACGACCAGCCAGGTCGTGACGTCACACTTCATAGCTCTATGGATAAACCACAGACGCGTCGAATCGCGACCCAAGGTCAAATCGTTTCGACGTAAAGGTCTTAGACGTGCCATAAGAGCGTTATAGTTGTTCGTCAGAGAGGTGTCCACATATTTAGCAGTCAGCCTGAGCGGAAATGTGCAAACTGCAAAGTTTACAGAACCACGCCAGGCTGAAAGAAAAAGAGCTTTCCCGCAGTTTGCTTTCACTATTGCGTGGTGTGTGCAGCAAGGGACGATCCGAATATCAATAATAATTAAAAAACGTAAAAAAAACATTTACATTATAAACGCAGCTGTATTCAGTGCTAATTTAATGTGAAGAGCAATAATGAGCACGAAACTGTTAGCTTACCGTGCAGAACAATTCACACCCCACGTTTATGCTTTATAATGCCTATTTAGCGACAATGTCGGCCGTAAGTGTTATTTTACACATCAATTTAGTATTTTACCCAGTCTGCCAGTGTTTATTAACATTAATTCAGCATAAAATTGCGTCCCTTTACCGTCATTTTAAATCCGCAATGTAATTGTGCGTCACTTGCTCCAACATGCTGGAGCTTCATGATAAGAATGAGGCACTATAAATGCCAACTGTTGTGTATATTGTGCCACACGATTATCTCACGATTATCTCATTTCCACTTTAAAATAAAAAGTACTGTACAGCTGACTAACGTTGCTTATATGTCTGAGACCTTTAACGTTTAAAGTACAAAGCATGTCAGAATGGACTATCCATTACAGAAGAACGTCATTAACGTTACACTGATAGAATAAAATACATTTTAATACGTTTTCTGTAAAACCGTCAACGAATTCGTGCACAACTTTCTAATCGGAAACGGTTATTTACAATCATTCTGATAGCTCGTGAATGTAGCATAAACGCTAATGTAAAACCGGTACCACAACAAGACCAACAACAAACCTCACAAACATAATATATTCTTCTATTTAACTCGTAACTCGTAATAATTAACTTTATTTAACTTTATACAATATTTATCCGAGCTCAAGGTGAATATTGTGCTGTAACAGAGAACCAAAATCTCGTAATGTCTCGAATAACTGAGCCCGAAAAAAATCAACACAACCAGTATGAACAACTTTAAATGAGTATCATCAAGGATTAAAGTGTTAAACAAGCTTTAAATAACATAAATTATACACGAATGATGTAGTTCGTTTATAAATATTCAAGTCATGTTGGAAGAATGTATTGCAGAAGCCACCACATTTTGCACTTTCGTGTGAATGTAGTACACAATATAGTGCAATATTATTAATGTACACAATATAGTGCAATATTACTAATGTACACAATATAGTGCAATATTATTAATGTACACAATATAGTGCAATATTATTAATGTACACAATATAGTGCAATATTATTAATGTACACAATAAAGAGAATCATCGTAAACAACCTACAGCTGAGAAAAACAAGCACTTACATAGTAAACACAACATCTACACAACTTTGTTTAAAACCTTTACAAGATGGTCACTTGGATGTGAAATGACAACGATTAAGAAAAGAAAAAAACATGAAATAAAATGATTACGTCTAAAACCTGGAGCAACAACACGACGTTTCAATCAAGACAAAACAACTCTTTTAAAAACAAGAAACACATTTTGCAAATGAAGAATCTTGTCCAGATTTCTATTTAACTTTTATAAATGGAAATATTGTAAACACATACAAACATGTCTACACAGTAATAATAGATTATTCTAATGTTTATCATCATATATATTCTGATAAATTATTTAGCAAATTTTGGCTGAAGTTATTAAATACTTTTATTTATGAACATGTAAGATCAGACTACAGGCATCACATATCTCACTCAAACTAAAACTCTTTCATTATCGTCAATAAAACTTAAACCACATCACCTCACGTTCACCCAGAAGTCCTTGTGGCCGTACAAGCAAACATCCGAACCTGAACCAGAAATGAGCAGTGACGAGCACAAACTTGTGTTGGTAGTTTTCTGACTCTGATACTCGGTGCTCGGCTTTTCTTTCTATCTCGATACTTCCTGAGAACTCTGCAGCCAAGCTTGGCGGTGGGAGCCGCTACGGCTTCTGATTGGTTACACCCGCCTGTGACGAAACCCCTTGCTCTTAGATGATTGGTCAATCGGACACTCGGCGTGGTGGGAAAGCCGGTTAATAAATAAAGACTCAATTCCTACACTAGTGCACTACGTTGAGTGGAAATGTTAGTTATAAACACACAGCATAGTGCACTATACTTAGAATTATTAAACGTTTAAGATTCGACCGTAAAGATTTAAAAGCCCTGATGGCTGAACTGAATTAGTGTAAGACAATGGCTGTGTTCTAAACCGAGTACTAGTCTAAATACAGTGTTCAATCGGCAGACTCGAAATATCTCGTTAATGTTGATATGATCTATATAAGACATATAATAAACTTCTAGCCGAAGACAGGGTTTAGTGTATGTTGCATACAAACACTTACAAGCGTGTCATGTTTTCATATTATTAATTTTATTCTTAAATATTACTAACTCGTACCCCCGCCCCCCCCCCAAATGTACCTATTAATTTTGTATTTTGGTGTTTCTTTGCTCTGACCAAATACTTATTTTTACCTACTTTCCTACCACTTTCTTTCAAACTATTCAATCCCTAGCCGGGGTGGTTAGGTTTCCTCTTAGAACTCTAATTTCCTCCCACAGTCCAAAAACATGTAGCTAGGTTAATTTGAGACACACTGACTCGGCCTATAAGTATGTTGCCACTAGGGTGCATAAACCAGTCATTTCTCGGAAAACAATAGGAGATGCTCAGAAAGATATTACATGTAAAACGACAACCAGCCTTTGGCTAGATTTTCATAAGAAAAATCCCCTGTTTGGGTTACAGCGCCCTCGCGTGGTAAATTAGCTACACTGCCATTCAAAAAAACGCAAAGTGTAAAATACAGCATATTCTATTTAGTTATTTAACAGATTTTCAATACAATCATGTACAACAACACAATAACAACAATTTCTTTCCAGATTCAAATTTACATTTTCAAATTCAATAAAACAGACAGAGAGCCACAATACGCATGCCTGTAGGCTGTGCAGTTGAGTGGAGTTCACGTAGGAATAATTTGCTTATCGTTTCCACAAAAATGCACAAAATGAATTATTATTTATAAATTATAACAAAAGAATAGACAAAACTATTATATAACTAACTTTTAGATGTTTATAGCCCCATGGGAGAAATGTTTTTTTTGTGTGCAATTGTTTAAAGAACATTAATGGCCACTTGCACATCTAATCCACTAGAGGTCAGTGTTAATGTGTTTCAGTATTTCGTACTTTATTTACGGAGACCTTAATATGATTTAAATTTTCACTTAAAACCACACGTTACTATTTCAATCTACACAAATGTTTAAAAAGAACATTTACTTAAACTTGTTCACTTTACAGAAACACATGCTGCGAATAAAATGTGGTGACATATTGTATATTAGCTTCTAGGCTATCAGGTACAATGAAATTATAAATATAGTATAAATATAGTATTAAATTATACTATATAATATGTATCAACTGTTCAATCCACAGAAAAACAAAAAATGTCATCTGATTTTGTATCTATTATAGTTTTACCTATTACTTAATATTTTACTATTTACTTAACCCTGTTTAGAATAATGGTGGGGGACACTGGGCAAATACACTAAACACCTAAACAGGTCTCCGGTCTATTACAGGGTAACTGGGGAGATCTAGCAATGATTTAATTGTGATCTAACAATAACATGTAACCTGATAAAACAGCTTGAGCATTTACATCTCTGTTGGGAGAGGCAAGGTGACGCACTACAATGTTCATTACAGGGTTTACTGACTGCCATCAATGACTGATGTGGAATCTGGAATGTTCTATCGTTAACTGAATATGACCTGAATAAACTGATAACAAAATAATTAACTAGGATACAGGAGTGCTGACATTAGCTTTTTTGGGCAAGGTATTTGTAGAATGTAAACAATTTTGCAATACTAATTTTGTCTTTGTATTAAGCAGTCCTTTCCAGAGTTTCATTGAGGTTTAAAAACAATTAGCAATTGTTTTCAGCTGCATAGACTAACAAACTGACCACAGGCTTAGTTCCGACCAAGCTTCAGGTGTTTTATTTGAATGAATGTAATTTAAAGTTTCAAAATGTATTGTTCTTAAAGGTCTCCAAAATGAGGTATAAACACACCCTGAAATGTAATCAAATAATTTCAGGCCAACATACACTCAACAAGCTCTTAAATAAATGTAAATAGATTGATATGAATAGATTGGCCGTTTTATAAATAATTTATAATTAATCATTACTTTATAATTCAATAATTATATATAAAGGAGGGCTGAAATAAATAATTATATAATAACAATTTAGTATAAAAATGCAGGCTCCAATTAGTCTAGAATGTTGAACATGCAAAGAAAGGAAGTCTTTTGCTGTCAGCTTAAACATACCGTGCCTTGTTTGAGCACAAAAAAAAAACTACAACATAAAATTCAAGAAAATATTTTAATACAAAACTCCATTTAAAAACACCCCCCACACAATAAAACACCAACTGTTTAATCAAGTACAGATGCAGATATAAACAACTTTATAAGGTCAAAAACTAATACACCTTGTAATAAAGCTGATAAGTAAATTATTTTACTAGTTTAAGCCTCTTTTAAAAGAACAAATGGATAGAAAAATAAAATGTTTAATGCATTTTGTTACAAATGTTTCTGTATTTGTTATGTAACCATGAGTAAAATTGTAAGAACAGTGCAGGTCCATAGATTATTAATCCAAAGATTTTGAGATAATAAACTGAGATGGGCACTTATAGGACATCTGCATGTAATAATGTGGAATTTTACCAATAAAACAAAGATTTGTGCTCTTATAGAATCGTTATGACAATTTTCTGCCTAAAAATAACTAAGATTATTGATCTAAATTACACCATGGAAAACGTCATTCCTTTAAAGGTGACTGTACCTGTTATAAAAATTACTCCACATGTATTAGTAACTTGTAAAGCTACGGTACATTTAAATGTGACAGAATAGTCAGAAGTAGTCCAGCAAAAGGAAACTTGAAAACACAAGACCTAGTCGAGCATGTCGCTGGTAGAATTTCAGATCAGTAGTCCAAGCGATTTGTAATCGTGACATTTCAATAGACGCATGTGTGTGAATAAATAAGGCACTAGTCATTGTCAATATATATACTACGCATAGTCTATATTTCTGACCAATCAGATTTTGTCAAATTTCTGGAACACCCTGTTGCAGAACTCATTAAAGCCACAAGACTGTCATAACGTTACATATTCCTGACAAATTCTGTTTTGCCCTTTAAGTATTGAGGTGGATATTTTCAGGTATCAGCACTTCTGCATCCAAAAATACAGTGTTGAGTCACATATTACAACCATCAGTCAATATCTATTGTAACCACGGAGACAGAAGCTAGACATGCTGGGATTGATTCAATTAAGTCCTGGTAGGTCGTCTCATGTGTCTAAAGCCTTGCTGACTACAGGAAGAAGGGGGAGGAGGTTCATAGATGGTCCCACGTATGTAGAGTAGCACAAATAAATCATGGTCCAGGTTGTGTGATGTCACATTGTCTCACAGAAAGACCCAGATAAGGCTGCAAGGATGGATGTGACATCCTTCACGAGCTATGCAGTACACCCTTCTCAATTCCACAGAACGTTTGTAAACTTGTGAATACAGGCCAGAGCTACACAGGCTCTTAAGTGCAACAAGCGTATCTGTGTTTTCAAGCTTATTTCCATTCATCTAGGAAAAGGCAAAGAAGCTGAAGGCATTGATGAGTACTCAGACTCACAAGGGTGTGAATCCTGGTGCAACAGACAGCTCAAGTAATCTGATTTTGGCACACTCCTCCAGCCTTACTGGAACGTAAGTACGGTTGAAAAGTGACGTTCATATTTCACCTCCTTCCGACAAGAAGCTGAAAATGATCCCAGAGTTTAATCTGGCAGTGGTTCCAGAACAGCTGGATGACGCTTCTTTCTACTCTAGGGAGTCAAGTGTGGTTGCATATTAGAATGGTGATGCAGCTGGACTTCAAGCCTGGTTGTGATCAGATCAGTATTATTAGAAGGCACAAGCTCCAGTAAAGACGGAAAGACAACTAAATAGCTTGTCCAAAAATAAAAATGGATTATAGTCACATGACCGGTTTTCCATCTATGAAATCCCCAGGCGATACATTATGACCATCTTCCTGTTGTGTTGGTCCTTTATGACTGGCAATAGAGCCCCATAATTATGATGCACCATGTATCCTGACACTTAAACACTCTACCAGAGCTGCAGTTTGCATAAAAATGTCCACTTACTACCAAATATATATTGTACACACTAGGGCTGTCCGCAAATAATCGATTATTCGTTGGTCGACCAAAAAAATTACTAGTCGGCCAAATTCCATT
>JAOTRQ010068224.1:0-12733 GCA_028565875.1 Hoplisoma paleatum
TATATATTTACTCTGAGGAGAACCAGGTGGATTCCTAAAAACCACTGCTGGTTGCTCAGTGGTGATGATGTTACAATAAAAATAATATAAAAAAAAACGGTTGCAGACTTCACAGTACATTGCCAACAAAATAGTGTACACGTTATGCATACTCTTCAGCACAGTCTAAAGTTTACATGCATGTCATGACTTTTGATTTGCTAATAATTTCCTTAGTTGAATTTGAGTTTCTTCATAATTTGTGCATTTGCTGAATGATTTAAAATCCATCGGAAACACACGCTAATGTTTGTGTTTATACTGTATTAATGCTGTACATAGTGTTTATATACTCCACTACATTCAGCCACTTTTAATACGCAAGCTTCTGACTCTGATTTGATAAACGTTTTGCAAAATGAGTTTGTTTACATTTTTTAAAAATCCAGATATTCTGTGATAGCCTGTGGTGAGAACTTCTTGAAGGCTTTTCCATAAGCATGCTTACTGTGTGTTTATTCTGAAGGATTGCATCACAGATACTGGGCTTACTGGTTAGGGTTTACATTTCTTTTTACTTCTGAACACTATCTATCTATTGATAAGTTGGCTTATGGTGCAGCTACACTATGGTGCAGCACAGCAAGAAAATCCAGTGTTTAATCCCCAGGTGGGGGTCTAAGCTTTTTCATTCACATGTTAAGCATTTAGCAGACGCCTTAATCCAAATTGACAAACATTACAGTTACAGATCACAGTAGAATAGTAGTGTTTAATTTTTTATCAGATTACTAATCCTCTACGCTAACCACTAGACTACAGCTGGCATCTGTGTGTAGTTTTCCTTCTGGACATACGGTCTCCTCCCACAATCCAAAAACATGGAGCCAGGTTAATACTCAATATACTGTCCTATATGAATCTGACCACTAGACATAAATCAGTGCATCATAGTGCTGTCAGGAAAGTTTTTCTAGCATAAACTAAGCTAATTCAGTAATGCTGATCACATTGCGTTGTGATGGCCCTTAACAGAAGCAACCAAAAGAGTTCTAGAATTTGTTACCAGATTTATTTTGGAATACAGTATGTGGGGTTAAGTTCAAGTTAAGTTCATGAGTAGTTTAACTGCACAGTGACACTTGTGGTTCTCATCTGTTATTAATGGTTCTTTACTAAACTGATACTAACTACTAAAAAGCCATGTTGACTGTGTATATTTTCAAGCACTTAAAACAGGTATGAATAGATTCAATTCAGACCTAACACAGGTGCTACATTTCAGCATTATTGCTAGCTGTTGGTTCTTTAATTGCATGTTTACTGCATTTAATGGACAGTGGGCAGTTCTGAAAAAGCTAGTTCTTTGTGATTGAACGATTGCAGTACATGTTTAATACCATCATTTAACTCCCGGCTCTGACATGCAGCTATGGTTGTGTTTTTAAACCTGGCTGCATCCTGGCTAGAATATGCAAAGCAGTAATTTCATTGTGCACACACACACACACACACACACATCTGGCTTACAGTAAGACCTGATAAGCCAGCCAACCATGGTAAACCACAGGAGAAATCTTTTTACACAGCCATGGCATTATTCCATTTTCTCTTTGTTTTCCAATAACATCCCACAGTTGAACTAAGCAGAAAGGACCAAGCTGTGATAATTATAGTCGGATGTATTCAGGCTTGTACAAATTCACCCGTGTATGTTATAGCTTTTCTTTATAACTTCTTTCTATGCATTTTAATTGTGTCTGAACCCAACACCCATTTGTTTCCAGACAGGCTCCAGGTCTTCATCCAATACTATAATAGTTCCAAGAAAATGTAAACTTTAAAATCATATTTAATGCAAAATGTTAAATGTTTAAATAGGAAAACAAAAAATGATGATAGTTCAGTGATTAGGAATCTGGAGGGAACTTATTCACCATTATTGTTAGCCTGGTAGATTGATCGTCACACTAAGTCACAAATAATAGCATCTGTACAAAAATGATTAAATACTGATTAAAAATCCAGAGAAACATTTCCCAAAGCTAACTGTTTTTTTTCAGCATTAGGGTTCAGCTAAATTATAGTTGGATTTGATAATCAACTTTTATTTTTTATATTATAATCACCATGCCAAAAATATTATTAATAATGTTATTAACCTCAGTATTTGCAGAAGGCACTAAGCCAAGTGCATCCCAGATCAGATAAAACTAATTAGTGAAATTAGTTGTATCATTCAGTCTTGTCCACATATTTACTCTTTAATCACAAACCCCTCCGAATGTCTTTGACTCATTCAATTAGGAGTAGCCACAGTAGATTGTAATGTTGATTAGGTGAAACCCTTCTACTTATTTGTGGTATTATTGTGGTAATATTTGTGGTGGCACCTAAACCAATTAGTGACAGCAACCACTCAGAAATGAGGGCTAGCAAATGTGGGTGACTTCGGAACAATACGAACACTCCACAGGAGTGGAACATCCACTTGGGGATAGAAACCAGGATCTTCTTGCTGTGCTGTGACTACCCACTTGGCCAACATGCTTGAACTTAAAAACCAGCATATTTCAATTTAAATGACAGGGAAGATTAGCACCCTCTCACTAGGTCCTATGTGAGGTCTTTATTGTTCCTTGTAACTTGAGTGCTCTTGGGTCCAGAAGTTGTGTTTCTGAGATAGAACATTTTAACTGAATGAAAAGAAATTCACTATTTTCCCCAAGAAATAAAATAAACCCTTAAAAACTTACACACACGTAAAGAGTGGAATTTGAAATAAAACCGGCTAACAATGGGCGTGTCTAGATTCATAGGTAAAGCATTTTAATAATGGGTCAGTGATGAAAAACAGGAAATGAATGTAGGCTTAGGAACAGAAGAGTAAGCAAATCTAGTTTAAATGGAAAACCCCTGTTATTGCGTACTTGCGTACTTTACAAACCTGTTTAGCACATTTGAACATTCAGCTAGATCAAGGTGTTCAACATCTGTGTGTCAAGGTTCACGGCAAAACAAACTGCAAAATTATCTACATTAAAGCACAAGTGTTTTAGTGCCTCACAGTTCACTGTGCATTACTTTCCAACACAATAAGGGCTGCTAATTCAGTGTTTAATATGTCTGGGGTCTTTAACCTTGTAACAGTGCAGTTCTAAAATTGGGTACTAATGTTGAACATAGTAAATATTTTGAAAATAATATAGAAAGAACATTTATTGTTTTGATGAAGTATAATCTTGAATACATTTCTTATTTTCTTATTAACCTTTGTTAAGTCTTCAATTTTATTTTGTGGTAAATAATCAGGAAAAAATCCTACGGTAAACCCAGTATCATGAATGGTGGATAGAGTGTATTGTTTAAATCCTCGTCAAAAGCACACAATCAACAACCAAAGATTGTTGAAGCCCTGTACATGGACAGCTTGTCTACTGAGTTTACACTAAACAGTCTTCAAGAACATTTCTCCTTCTTATAGACTTTATACATCATACAATGTAATGTTTTATAGTAAAATGCATGCATTACGTATTAAATCACAGTGCCCACAATCCTGTAAAACTTCTTGTGATGAAAACATTGTAACCAAAACGTTGGTGTGCAATATTAACTGTATGACTGTGAAGGGTAAAACAGCTTATAGATGTTAATATGTCTCTAATGTGCTCTTTAACAATGAATATGTTTCAGTGAAATATGTACAAAGAATACAGTTTGTATTGTTACACATTCCTGTAAACCACATCCGTCTGATAGTGGTCTATTCTTGATTGTAAGAATCAAATAAACTTAAGTGATGAAATCATGGTGTTGGATTTCATTAAGTATATAAACTATGTTACTGATGATCATTATTGACTGATTTATACAGGCAAATAACATAACCTTGGTGTTTGACACAGTTTATTCAACACTCGATTGACAGAAAATGACTTAATTACTAACAATGTAATAAAGGTACATTCTGACACTTTAAACACAATATATACAAAACTACTGTACATATACTATTTCTGGCACCGTTGTTTGGCAATTTAATGCTCGGATTCAAACTTAAAATAAAATGATTTTCTGTTCATGAATTCGTCAATCCATTCTATATTCATTTTACCACAATGCTTTATTCTGCACCCTGAACGGTCAAAGCAGCTACTGGGTTTTCCATCCATGGGTCGCAGACATAGTGGGCTAGGGTAAATTGCCACCATGTCTCTGAAGCGCTCACTATAAACATTTTACAGTGTCAACACAAGCAAAGTTCTGGGTTATTTTCCTGTCACCCACAAAGTTCACTAATAATTCAACTTTCAATTGTCTCAGTCCCAAAGCCTGATGACATGGGGCTATTAAGGTATAGAGCCTCTTGCAATTTGGCCAAAGCAGCAAGAGAGGATGGAGGAGGTTCCTCTCTGGAGTCTCTAGAACTATATCCCTGATCTGACCACCTAGATGGTCTCTTCCCTGAAACTTCCTCCACCTCACTCTCGTCGATCTCCACCGGTTGGGATGACTGCGTATCCCAAGTCAAATAGTTGTAATCATCCAATGAGGGTGGCGGGACGGCCATGACAAAGGACGCCAGTGAGACCTGAAGATTTTGCAGTTGCACCAGGCCTTCCTCAACGTCATCAGCAGAACAGCCGTCTGCCGGTGATCGGCTGTTCATGTGAAATCCATTCCTGCTGGGTGGTGATGATTCATGAGGTACAGTTTCAGGAAAGAGCCAGGGTTGACTCTCGGGAGGATGGACTCCACCGGTGTAGATCCCTGAAGTTGGGTTGATGTCAGGATAAAGGGAATACACTCGATTGTGTGCTGGATGGATATTAGCAAAACCAGATGGCTCCTCTAATAGTTCTTCTAATTCTGAGTTTAGATAGGGTATTTCAGTAGTCCGGACACTGTGGGCCTGATCCATATCATGCATCTCTACCTCACACTCATACACAGACGGTCCGTCATTGAGTACTGGGTCATACTGATGAATTGGTGGAGTACACTGGTCCAACAAAGCAGTGACTTCCGGCTCCGCCTCTGCTTCACAGTCGTCACTCTCCAGGCACTCCTTTTCAAACCAGTCTGGATTCTCTAACTGATAGGCCTGGAAGGACTTAATAGCGTCCCTTAAAGCTTTACCCGAGGGGCAATTAAAATATTCATCGATACCAATTTCCTCGATAGTGTGCACCTTACCCTGCTGATATTTTTCCTGATCCAGGATTCGAAAAAATAGCTCTTCAAAGTGCTTCATGAGCTTGTACTTGACTGCTACATCGAACATAGACGGCACATCGTATTCGCTGCAAATGTCCTCAAAATACGCCACTAGGTACTTGCCGTATGAGGCAGGCCGCTGCATGTCAGGGGTGATGAGCTGCAAAGCAGGCGTCAGCATGTCCCCCATGGTCGAGCAGACATCCTCGCGTAGATGGACCCGAGGCCCCCCACAGATGGCACCCCACTTGGCTTGCATTCCTGGTGAGCACAAGACCAGAACCTTGCCGGTGGACTGCTCTATGCGACGCATCTGAAATTCAATCCACGGCAGACGGCCCATGGCTCCAATAGTCGTGGTGTCGAGGAGGTCCAGGTAAACCTCTGTGCCACATTTGGCCCTCAGAAAGGCACAGAGTTTAAGCACTATTTTTGTAAAATTTGGATGGTCCCTTGAGTAGATGATCAGCACTGGCTGCATGGTAGTTTCAGGGATTTCTGGAAGGATTTGTAGTTTGGGCTTTGTTTCCAATCCTGCTGTAAAACGTATAAAAATATGGATTGAATATGAATTGCATTTCTACAAACTAAAGATAAAACTGACTATAGATACAATTCTAGACAAAAATATTGGACACACCTCCACAATTTATTGTCTACATTGTACACACCGTTGAATTGACGACCAAGACGGAGAGTAATGGACCACAAAATGATGGCAACGCAGACAAAAATTGCTCAGCATCTCTGATAACTTCAAAGAAAACCATTTGAGGAACACAGCTAAGTATAATTTGCTACTTTTAGAATCTACAATATTAACTTTAAACTACAATATAAACACATAATCATTCATATATTTCTTTCATAGCTTTGATGTCTTCAGATTTCATCTACAATGTAAAAAAGGTGTCCAAACTTCTGACTGTATGGCCAAATTCTGGCTTTTTAGTTGCCTATTAACTTTTAATTTTAAAATGTAACTTTATTTAAAAGGAGGTCATTCTTTAAAGACACTGTTTATATAAAAATGAGTACTCAAAATAACACAAGTCACAAGCTTTTATATGTCTGATAACTTTTATCAAAGCAGTTGACCTGCATGTCCATTACTACTGCGACCAGGAACAACATTCTGACCACTAACTGGTCAAGTGGATTAAATTTATTATCTCCATTAACCTGTATAATTTCATCAAAGATTTATGAAAGTGGATGTGTTAGAAGAATAGAATATCACAAGAATTTGAAAAAGTTGGATAAGGAGCAATGGATCGAAGACTGGATTGGATCAGAGCATCTTCTCTGAGGTGTCTGTAGTGGGCAGTATTTATCAAAAATGGTCCAGGCAATTAAAGCAGTGTCAGGGTCATGGGCAGTCAAGGCTCATTGATGCACTTGTGAGTAAAGGCTGATCCAACAGACAACAACAAACTATTTCAATTTTACTTCATTCTTTCCATTGTACTATAAGCTCCACAGTGTCAGGAGGCTTGTTTTGTATAAAGTAACTGAGTAATGTATTCTAATGTAATGTTTTCTAATGTAAAGTAAGCAAATAATCACGTCTAACTGTTCGACGTGTAGCAGTGTAAACAAGCAGCCCGACAAGCAGCTTGTGTAAAATAAGCTTGTAAACAAAGCTTGTGTAACATGCATGAACAAAAGAAAAAATATATATTTGCCAGTACTTACTCTTCCACTTCCTGTAGTATAAAGCAACAGCCAAACCAACACAAAGACCACAGAGCATGATAAATAAGGCCACAAAAAGTATCCAGGTGTTATCTCGCACTGGTGGATGTGGCTCTGTTTAAGAAAGCCAAACATTACACACAATTATTTTTTGAAACAAAGTCCAGCACTTAATGCTATAAAATGATTGTCGAAAACCTTTCTACCTTGATTACATATGTTGAATCTTCTTTCCATTCGCAAACAGTCATTTCCACACTTGATAAAGAACGGATGGATCTAAAAATACATTAACAAGCCATTTAGGAATAATGTGTACACATATTCAGACAATAATTATGTGCATCACAACGGGAGGTACACAGTCTTACTTGAGCAATGAAATTGCAGCATGTAGCTGGCCAGGCATCCAGGTCAAACGTCACATTTTGAGAAGAGCTATTGTTCTGTACAAGAAAATAATTTAATCATGCCACAGCGTTACTTATGCCTCACCATTTTGGAATAATCTACCATTTAATGTCCCTACTTTTACTTTTGTTATAATAATTATCTCTTTAAGAAATATTTATAATCTGGAAACAATAACAATGATAATAATTTAAATCTAATATGTAATGTTAATGTCTAATATGTTAATAGTGGTCATCGCTGAATCAGGCATTGTCACCTGCTTTGTATAAATGTAATTACTCATCAGTAAAAATTATTCATTAGTGGGGGGTAAACAAAAGCAAACAAAAGCATAAAAATACATTATATAAACCAAAGCTGGAGGATGTTTTGGCAGACTAGAGAACTGCAATTGCACACTACATAGTAAATTACAGTCCCCTTATGTAAGTGCGCAGTTCAGGATGCACCTATATAAAGCCATGATTCACAAATTTCTGCAGACCAAGAAGCCAAATAAACAAGTAATAAATAAATAGTATTATGCAGGAGCACAATGACAACAATGCAATAATGTAATGCGGTTGTGTCATACCCTATTAATCGTTACTGTTTTTCGTCGATCATTACACTTCACAATGACAAAATAAGTCTGTGAATTTTCATCAGTGTTGAAGGCAACAACGAGTGTCCGGTTATCTGGCCCTGACCTCATCATGGTAATATTGGGCTTCCAGAATTCTCCTGTACATACAAAGATACTTTTTTCAGAGATAAATTGCAGGGGTGCATGAAAGCTCGTCATAAACATAAAAGAGAACATAAAAAGTTTGTGTGTGCCAGATGTTTTCCTACCTCTTTCAATACAGATGCGAGTTTGACGCATAGAAGGGTCTGTACACTCTGTATTTGTGAATACAAATTCATGCATTAGTAATCAGAGTATTGTGGCAGCCAAAGTCAAACCACATTCGAAATGAAACGCTAATTAAGAAATAGAAATGTATCACACTGTAACTTTAATCATATTAGTGCCTATTAGAAAAAATGCTTCTAGAATATAATCCTTCTCGGCTGTTCAAGTTAGTGGTCGTCACAGTGTATGCCCAGTGTACGCTGGATGCCCAACCCACTTATTTAACTAGCTTTTGGACTGGTACAACCACACCACTGGTTTGTAGTTTGCATTGGTGAGTGGGTAGAGTGAAACCCAGTTAATTAGAAATGCTGAGTTTCGAATGAACTGATCGTTGTGAACAGAGGAAAATTCTAGAATTAAATCCTCAATTTAATGATCTTTTGAAATCGATTTCGTCATCGTGCAATGTTTGCTGTGACACTGGCTTTTACAATATAATACCTGACAATATACTAACACCCTTAACAGTGTATGGTATACTGTTTCTAACTAAAATATAACATTATAAGTTAAATCTTGTTTGCAGAATGGCGTTGGCTTATCTGTGTGCTCTTTTCACTGCTGTTAACACTGTAATAAGGTCACCAATAAGATGTCCTCATCTTTGTGGGTCAGGTTTGTGCAAACAGGCAGTTCAAAGAAGAGCACTACCACTTATGTCTTAGCTTTACCTTCCTGCAGGCTTTTTTGCTTTAACATGGTTGTAAATATTAGACACACATTCATCAACATGCTGTGCAAATGTGTGTCAGTAAAACCAAAACAAATGTTTGTTTTAAGATAAATGTGCTTTAATGACTTCATTTAATAGTAAAGGTACACCAAAACAAACTGCAAAATGGATGGTAAAAACAATATGACTGATTGTGACGGTATATAAAATTACAAATAAAAATGTATCTTCTAAAATACAATTTTAAACTGGACAACTATTCAGCAGTGTTATATGTAAAATGTAAAAAGCAGTGTTTCTTTCTCAAGTTATTATGAAAGATTTACTTACGTGGCACAATAACAGTTTCTGACAATCTGTAACCAGTCTGGTCTATGTTAGGCTTTGGAAGATTGGCAACAGACACCAAATATTCATTCTCTGGCTCAACAACCACTTGGTCCAGAGAAAATGACCACTGCAGTTAAAATACCAGAGCACATTGGTATATATATATATACATACATACATACATACATACATACAAACTAATATAGATAAGCTAAAAAGTGTATGTGATGTCTTACCAGTTTACCATCTGGATTTCTCATGGACTGAAACTTCTGGAAAAAAATGTAATGGACGCACAACTGTCCGCCAGTGTCCACCTCCATCACCTGAAGTTCAGTTCCATTCAAAAAAGCAATGCTCCCTGAAGAAATACATTAAGTTTATAGTTATATTGAACCAGACATATTTGATTCACATTTCTTTGTCAAAAATATGACACCATCAAGAATATGAGACCAATTAGAGACCACCAAATCTTTCCAAACCTTCTGCAAACGTTATTGTAAAAAAACAAAGACAGAAATACAAACCATCATCTCTTGCTTTCCACTGCGCCACAAGTACTGGCACCCAATCCCCATTCTCATCCCTCTTGACATCTACATGCACCTCGAGATCCACTGGGCCACTAGGAGTGAAACTATTTGATTTCAACCATCCTTCATATATACAATTATCTAAACAAAACAACAAACATGACTAAACATGACATATCAGTGCTTAGTGTAGTAATTCAATGTCTGTAATTGGCTGTTTAATAAATACATACTTATGTTGGCTTTACAAAGTAGGTTCTGAAACACAGTAAAATACATTTTAATGATAAGTATAGACTGTTTCAACATGTAAACATTATTAAACACTATTAAATGTAAATTATGTAAACATTATGTTTCCACAATATTAAAATGACACACATTCAATTCCTACTAAATCAAATTATGCTGTAGTACACATAACACGTCTTTTCTACTGTATGACATGTACATGAATAATTGTGTATTGCTTTTGAATAGTCTGTACATTTGAGAAAGAGCTGGCATACAAGGGGCTGTGAAGTAATAACATCTTTTAAGTGACTTGTCTTCTTTCTTGCCTCCCCAACAAAGACCCTCTTCTCATTATTTAAATAATCCTGGTGACCCCCAAAGACTACTGCCTTTGACTTTGTGTTTTGTTCTGACAACAGTACAAACATTACAGACCTATTTGTGCATTTCACATCTTATATACAATCAATTTCTATTCCAACTGAGTGACACTGTACAGTAGATGAATGCACCAGATAAGGAAAAACTAATGGTGTTAATATTTTAATAATAAAGACATGCAGCTGTTAATATTTACTACATCCATCATCCACCTTGTTGGGAGACACGCTAAACACCTGAACAGGTCATCAGTGTTGCAGGGCACTGTGTGGGGTGCCAAACCCCAATCACCGTTTTTAATACCCAACTTTAATATGCAAACATGTAAACATAATATTCACTAATTTAGTCTGTTTTACTACTATTTAAAAATCTTTGGGATAACATACTGGTCTCATGTGTTCTATACAATTTTATTTTTTTACATAAAATATGTTAAAATTTCTTTAATGGACTTTTGGTAGTATGTTTGACACTGAAGAATTACTGCAGCTTATTGTTTTTAATCCTGTAACAATTCATTTAATATGTTAATCATCTATCAAGCTATATTGATTCTATCAGTCATAAAAGTGAAACTATGACCTTTTCTTAAACGCTGTAAATAGCTAACATTGTTTACGAAAGATATTTATAAAACAGATTTCTATTGATTTCTATTCATTTATATTAATAAATAAAGGTCAGATCATCTTTAAAAAATACACTTATGACTTCAATTCACGAAGACTAACACAAGAAACGGACTCTAACGCTAAGACAGATTTAACAGGGCTAAACAGAGCAAGAAGTAAAAATAATGAATGAATTATAATTAAGTGTAAATCTTTAACATGCTAATGATGCGCCAGGTTTCTCACCTTCTGAGTGCAGTTTATAGCGGAGTTATTAGCGACGTGTAGCGCGGACATCTGCCTCACCGACAACACAACTAAAGCCGCTGTTAAACACAATAAAGCCATTTTGTTCTAATACTTAGTCTTCATCTCTTATCTGTACTGTGGCGTGTTGTTTTTAGCTGAACTGTTGAATATGGCGAGGTGTTTTGGTGTTTTGGTAGGCGAGAATAAACAGCTAAAACTTCCTGAATTGTATGTAAATATGAGTCAGTGGAGTGAGTTACACCTGCTTTACTGGAAATACCTTCCTACACTTTCTTAGAAGTGTTCAAAGCGGAAGTGTTTTTACCTGCTGTGCTCTTTTCTCGTCGTTGTTTTTCCTTCAGACCACATTATAACGTTTTACTTTGATTTAAGTAAACGCTGTTGTCAGCGTTGTTTCGGCTATAACCCAAGCTTTGTAACTGTATTCACATTTAAGTGTGTTTACGGTCATGTCCAATCTAACAAAAGCATTTCAGAAAGCCTAAAACGCTCTGTTTTGGTTGTGTAAACGCTATTTTGTTCACATTTTGTCTTAAAGTTGTAAAAATATTTAAAGAACATGACCAAAAACCTCATTTAAAGATTTTATGAACGTTGTATTGGGACGTCTAACAGTTGTTAGCTTAGCAGTTAAGGTGCTAGCAAGCAGAAGGGTGCTGGTTCAAATCCCAGCACTGACAGGTTGACACTGTTGGGCTCTTGAGCAAGGCCCTTAACCCTCGATTGCATAGACTGTGTAGTGAAGGCTCAATATATGAAGGCTGTGAATATTATTCATTACAACTTAGGACGTTATTAATGAAATAATAATTAAAAGAAATAAAAAAAATAGTTGAGGCTGAAATATATGGGCATAATCCCACATCTTATTTGTTATAATAACTCCTTGAGCTGCAAACATTAACAAAGTTATAGTAAGTATTATAGAAGTCATAAACGTTGTAATATGTTGGTGTGGAGAATCCCCAGTCCATAAAGGACAACTTTATACGATGAGAAATATGGATTTTTTGTCAACGTCATATCTTGAAAAGACTTGAGATGAGTATTCAACAATAATGCTTGTTATTACTGTACTGATATGAGACATAACAATGACGTCTTCCCCCCTCCAACAGTAAAGAAAGACCACAACCACAAGATGGCAATGTTTTCCTTTTCATTGTTCTTTCAAGTTATTACACTGATCAAAAAAAATTAAGGGAACACTCAAATAACACATCCTAGATCTGAATGAATGAATGAAATATTCTCATTGAATACTTTGTTCAGCTCGCATTGATGTGCCATCCTGGATGAGCTGCACTACCTGAGCCACTTGAGTGGGTTGTAGAGTCCGTCTCACGCTACCACGAGTGTGAACGCACCACCAACATTCAAAACTGACCAAAAAATCTGCCAGACAGCATAGTTACTGAGAAGTGGTCTGTGGTCCCCACCTGCAGAACCACTCCTTTATTGAGTGTGTCTTGCTAATTGCCAATAATTT
>JAOTRQ010068234.1:0-12732 GCA_028565875.1 Hoplisoma paleatum
GATAGGTGGCGCTCTATATACTTCAGATTCGGCCAAAGGTTATTATAGGAGCCTCTCTTTTAATATAAGGACCGTGTGTCTGCATAGAATCTACGCTACCGTCTTATGATGTGCAGATACGCGAAACCCTTATAGTATCAATATTATTTACCTGCGTGTGGTTGTAAACATTCACCACATCAACAGGCCTGTGTGTGTCACAGATGAAGAAAATGGAGTCTTCCTCAGGCTGGAGAGTTTCCAACAAGTCCACATTTGCTCCACAATTGATTAAGACGAAATATCGGTACTAAAACAAATATAGAGAAACAAACATGAATAAGGAGTATTAGCAGTAATACGACAACAAAACATTAATAAAGAGACGGCAGTGGACCGGAGGTTAGAGAAGTGAATGAAAGTGTGATCGGAAGGTTACCGGTTCGACTCCAAAAGCCGAGAGGTCATGGCTGAAATGCTCTTGAGCCAAGCAGTTAACTCTTATTGGATTTTTTTTGTAAATATGATCAAGATCACCTGTTCTTTATGTTCCAAAAAGGCTGTTCCCAGTTCCTGCCATCCCGTCACGGGAACCAGTGTATACTGGACATGATCACAGTGAAACAAAGCCTGGACAGAAAGGACAGAAATCACACCATAAATATACGTCACACATTGCTTTGTGTAAACTTCATTATATTTGTATTATAGTGTAAATAAATGTGAATATATACCTGGAGGATTTTACACGCACACAGGGCATCGATGTCTGTCGAGACAAGCAGAGCCACTCTCTGAAAAAAAGAAATAAACACATGACATGTTGTGTATGAAATTATGACCTTATGTGTTCTAGTTCCACCTGTATTATTGTCAATATATGAATAATGTACCGGACATACAAACTTAAACTAAAATAACAATAAAAGAAAAAGTACTACATAACATAATATTCAGTCATACAATATAAAAGTGTCACTGATAAGACAAGGGTGAGAAGAATAAGTGACTTTGTGCCCATCAGTGCTTACAAAGACACAGTTGATGACGACATAAAATGCTAGAGAATGGAGCACCATGGGGATGTGGACTAGTAACGAGACTAGTAACGAGACTAGTAACTAGACTAGTAACTAACGAGTGTTAAAGCAGCAGGTTTATTGTTCAACTAGAAATATATTTTAACATTTGACCCCCAACTTGCAGATATTGAATGGTATTTGAAACTAAAAGATTGACGTCACTGTTGCGCTGGTTGCTAATCAAACCTGTAACAAGCAGTTAACAAGCTAGCAGCCAATCAAACAAGTCGTTTACTAACCTGGTTAACAACGACGTCATAAAATTCCTTCCTGATGTCCGTCACGAACATTTTTAAATAACAGTTTTAAATAATGAGCTTAAAAACACAATAAAAACAAACAGTTTCTGACTCCGTGTTTAGCACCGCGTCTGAACGCTCGCGCCAAATCCCTTCGCAAAATAGCAGGCGACGCTTCGACCAATAGAATTACAGCTCAGTGTGACAGCCGATCAGATTCTGACCAATAGAATTACAGCTCGGAGTGACGGCGGGTCAGATTCTGACCAATAGAGTCACACTATAAACAAGCCTAGAAGCAGCAACCGATCCGAAATGGCGCCGAACGTTAAAATCCCCTCGCACTGTATTTATTTACTTATTTAATTTAGGTTAAATTAATTAATGAAAGTATTTAAGTTAAATATAACATATAAACAAACGTCAGTAGAGGTCTTAAAAACACAATATGTCAAACAAACAAGTATAAAACAGCTAAACTTCCAATACTCTTATTCATTAGCACTGTTAGCACCATGGCATATATATCATATTAATTATAACTAATATTATATATATTAGGTATAAATAGTTCTATGGTAATGAATCTAGCAGTCATGTAAGCTTAATCGCATCATCAACAACCCGTCTTGACCAACAAACATACAACCAGTAAAATATCAAGTTTTATTAAATACGCACTAATGTAAAGAAGTTGTTTCTGAATTATTGTTACACAAAACACTGTGATGTTAATATGTTTGATGCCAAACGTGACAGGAAACCGGAGGTGTAATGGGTCAAATAATTAGGAATAATCAAGACTGAAAAGGAACGTTTCAAGAAAGACCGAGTTAGATAGACCGACAGACAGATAGACAGACAGACAGACAGACAGACAGACAGATAGACAGACAGACAGACAGACAGACAGATAGACAGACAGATAGATGGATGGATAGACAGACAGATAGACAGACAGACCGATAGATAGATAAATAGAACTTTATTCATCCTTTAGGTGGTTCCTTCAGGGAAATTGAGGTTCCAGTAGCGTCATAATTACACACAAAAACAGTTCAATAAGTCAGAATAAATTTAAAAATAGTTAAATGGTTAAAGATTGAGACCGAGGTACATTTACATTTTCAGCAGTATCTAGCAGGCACTTACATCTAAGTTTAATATTTAAATACTAACCATTATAGTCTTGGTAATGTCATTTATGTATATACATAACATATTACAGTCTTAATAACTTTAGGGGCTTTGCTCAAGAGTCCAACAGTGGCACTCGGAAAGGGTTTATAGTTACATTACATAAAAAAGCAGAGACCCTGATAAATAAGATGTTACCAAACACTAGTATCTATTATATACAACATCTATAACATTCCTAAAAATGAAAATGTACAAGATTGACTGCTTTAATTAAAAATAGAGCGTTTACAGATCCGATAGGTCGGGATTTGATTGGTTGTTGGGTTTGTTGTGTTTCGACGTCACTTCCGCTCTGTACAGGGAGAAGAGTTGATGGTTTCGCTTGTTGTGATCAGAATATCACAGATTGTTGTGAAATAAACCGACAACATGGTGAGTAAATCATAATAATAATAAATATAATGATTTAATCATTTGTGTTTAACATGTTTATTTATCAGTGAGTTAACGACAGTGAGGAAAGCGAGATGTAACTGAAGTGCACTGTCACTGTCAAGACTTTTATTCTTAATAAACATGTCATATAAACAATCTACACAAACAACAAACATGTTTATTTTATATTTTATCATTCCTGTCAGATTAAACCGCTATGTGGCGCTCGTCTAATGTTCATGTGCACGTGAAGGCCTGGATCTAAAAATATAAATAAATAAATATCTAATATAAAGAAAACATATAATAAAGCTACAAAACTTACCTACAAAATATAAGTTTACACGATTTAAACAATAAAACGTGTTATTAAAACGATATTATTTTACATTAGGTTACATCAGTTAAATACAATCTATAAATGATGTTTAAATTAAATAAATAAAATTAAAATACAAACCAACACATTTATCAATAATAATAATAATAATAATAATAATAATAATAATAAGGATAATTCATTATTATTATTATAATTATTATATAATTATTATTATAATTCGAAAGTTTGATTCCCAGATGAGACAATCCGGGGCTTTCTGTGTGAAGTTTGTATGTTCTCCCCCATGTGGGTTTCCTCTGGGCGCTCCGGTTTCCACATACAGTCCTATCTTTAAAAGAGACATTATTGTCTGCCTAATTGGCCACATAGAGAACTCTGTGTGTGTGTGTGTGTGTGTGTGTGTGCCCTGCAACAGGCTGTTGACATGTTCAGGTGTTTAGTGTATTGGCCCCAGTGTGTTTCCCAAAGTGACACTAAATAGGATTAAGTCATGAAAACTAGATACTGAATAATAATGTTAATAATTGACTGCATTTATTTAAGGACAAACGATTAATAAAAAAAACAAGTAACCAGAATATAAATAATAATAATAATAATAATAGTAAAGAAAATCCATCTCTCCCTAACATAGTTTAATCACTGATATGGCGGTTATGGCAGTGGTTTAGGTTAACGTTAGGTTGAGGTACTGAGTTAGTAATCTGCAATTCACTGGTTCAATACCAGCAAGTTGCCACGGTTGGGCCCCTGATCAAAGCCCTTGACTCAATTGATGATGAAGATGTAAATGTAAGTACTTACCTGAGGATCGTACCCGGGACGAGGTGTCAGTGCCACCCATAAACATTGTTATACAGAGTGCAGTGCTTCTACTTACACAGCTGTGAGACTCACATGGTTACGATGATATTTTCTTTACTAATTGTTTTCTTCCTTTAGTTCTCGTTTAACATGTTTGATCATCCATTACCGCGGGCCTTCCACAGCCGCTTCTCCACCCAGTACCGCTGCTACTCGGTGTCCATGCTGGCTGGGCCTAACGACAGATCGGATGTCGAGAAAGGAGGAAAAAGTACAAATCTAACGATCCTAATCACATTATTGTGTATAATTACTTAGTTGAACTTTGTACTTCATGTTAACTGAAATCTTTGTTGTTTGTTTTAGTAATAATGCCCCCGTCTGCACTGGACCAGCTGAGTAAGTAGGCATAGAACCTATTGATAAAATGTCATAACTGTACTTGTAACTGTTGTAATAAACACTTTATCTGGTGTGTACACAGGCAGACTGAACATTACATACCCAATGTTGTTTAAACTGACCAATAAGAACTCGGACCGAATGACGCACTGCGGTGTTCTGGAGTTTGTTGCTGATGAGGGGATCTGTTACCTTCCTCACTGGGTACGAATACACGAGCAGAAACCCAAACAGATTCATAACCAATAGTCATTACAATTCAAGTTATTAGTTATTCTTATGGATTATGTTCTTTGTAACACAACTGTTAATCTTTACAGTGCTTCTAAACAATAAAAAATAAACAAAACATAATATTTAATATATAAACAAAACAAAATATTTTAAGCTTTTTAAATCTCATGTGCAATAACTATGTGTGTGTTCTACCTCGAGGTGTAAAGTTATTGTAAATACCTCATGTGCAATACTTTATTTATATATATATATGTATATACATTCATATTATTCTAAACTTGTTTCTTCTCGTTCTATTTTTATTGTGTCATTAAAATTTTTCTTTTTATTATCTTATCTTTTTAAACATGCACCGTGGAGCTGCTAATCTAATTTCATTGTAATGCAAATTATAATGACAATAAAGGCGATTCTATTCTAAATTCTCTACATGTTTATATTTGAATGTGATTGATTAATAAGCGTTAAATAAAACTTCCATTGACAGAATAAAAACGTTTCGGGAAAAACGTTACAGGAAAAAATTATTGATACATTTAAGAAAATAAAACTAATCTAAGTTCTTGCTTATAACAAATAAAACCATTCGTTTTGTATTGATTCAAACATTGGTTAAGAAACCAAACCTGGAAACCTTAATATAAAGACTTAAGAGGATCTGCCATAAAGAACAGAACAAAGTGTCCAAATGATTAAACAAGAGGAATTGATGCTCAGTAAAATGATGCACTGCACTCGACATTGTTGTTTAGCGTGCTCCTCATGGAATATAAAAGTCACAAATATTCCAATAACTGTCAACTATAGTCCATAAAGTATTCCAAATCATTAGGCGGTATTCCATAGAATCTAAATATATTTCCAAATCCTCAGAAGAGTTCAATAACGTAGATTAAAGTTCTATAACGATGTGTAAGTTTGGACTAAACAGTTGTTTAGATCACCTGTAATACCATTTCCTTGTTCTATCACGTGACCTGGTCTACTGGTACGCCAACATGCCTAATAATCCAGTTAAGTATTCATAAATTAACCAATGGTTGTTTTCATTAATGTATACAAATGTATATTTCAACACAAGTTGCTACAAGAATGTGTGTGTATATTGTACAATATTGTGTGTTTAAACATGAACAGCTCTGTATACTTTCTGTATGTACCAGCTCATTTATTAATATAGCTTTTTATTGCTTCATATAACGTAATTCCCCCACCGTGGGACTAATAAAGGATGATTTTTATCCTAACATCATCACCTCAAACGTCACCACAAGCCTCACCGACGTCGGGTCTAGAATCTTGTATCTGCATTTATTACACATAACGTGTTTTGGTTTTCACACAGATGATGCAGAATCTGTTACTGGAAGAAGGAGGGTTGGTTCAGGTCGAGAGTGTCAATCTCATGGTGGCTACTTACTCCAAATTTCAGCCTCAGAGTCCCGACTTCTTAGACATCACGAACCCTAAAGCTGTGTAAGATGCACTAGTCGTATGTTCGGTCGTCCGAGTGTATAAATGTGAATCATTTTGTAAGATTTGCTTCTCCTACAGATTAGAAAATGCTTTGAGAAACTTTGCCTGCTTGACCACCGGTGACGTGATTGCCATCAATTATAATGAAAAGGTGAGTGTGTGTGTGTGTGTGTGTGTGTTATAGCATTTCGCATGAAAGCATTGTGTTCTTATTCAACAGACGAAATAAAGACGTTCTTGACGTTTTAAAACGTTCTTGTTTCAGATCTATGAACTGCGTGTCATGGAGACCAAGCCAGACAAAGCCGTGTCCATTATTGAGTGTGATATGAATGTAAGTACTGTATTTTGAGGGCATAGGTGATAAATTAGAACGCTTTGTGTAACTGTTTACAAAGTAGATTTGAACCCGAGTTGCTCTCCTCTCAAAATCATTTTGATCTGGTCGAGGTGAATTGAAGATTGTAGACGTGGTGACTTCATGAATCTAATTTGCTTTAACTTTGTTATGGTACATTGTTATACAGGAAACCCACCAGGGTTGGATGGAGGTCTTTGTCGCGTCTGATTCCTCACAAGCCGTCTTCCTGTAGTATAAAAAGTTTTGTTTCTTACCAATCAAAGGCTTGATCATAATACATTTGTTCTGTTAGTCCAGGATTCTGTTGACTTCTTTTTAATACGATGTTCATGTAAATTTGACGTGACACTCCAAGGTTCTGGTCCAATCCTTATAATTGCATTTCGGGTAATTTTGGTACTTGCTTTAATTGTAAAAGGTCTCTCTCTCTGTATGTGAGACTGTTGGTGGGACCATTTCGATTTCCAACTCAACAATTTATTGCAAAACATCACAGTAAAACCAGCATATAAAACGAAGAGTCCTAAACGAAAACGTCCTCAATCAGAGACCTATAAAGAGCTATAAAACTTTTTATTAAGGGATTTTTCCATCATCCAAGTTTTACAGGCCATCAAGTTTGTGCATCCAAGTCTGTGCCATATGTGGTTTCTTTCGGGTGGCGCGTTAACTTATAGGTTAGCACTGTCGCCTCCTGTTCCCAGGTAAGGCGATCCAGGAATTTCGGTGCAGAGTTGTCTGTGTGGGTTTCCTCCGGGTAGTCTAGGAAACCTGGCAGTGATGGGGCTTAAACAATTGACCCTCTGATCACTAGATACATCGATGGATAGATTAGATACTTTATTGATCCCTTTAGGAGGTTCCTTCAGGGAAATTAAGGAACTTACTAGTCCAATATCTTACCTACTAGGCTACACGGCCTAGTAGGGCCCATAAGAAAAAGAATCCCTAAGAAGAGCTCATTGACCTTTTATCTCAAACTATATCAAGTGTACCAGTAACGTTGGACGTAACTGTAGTGGTTGTTTTGTATTTCTCGTTTGTAGGTCGACTTTGACGCTCCTCTCGGTTACAAAGAGCCAGAGAGACCCACACAGCATCGTGAAGAACCATCAGTATGTTAAACACCACTGTTAATGAATAATAAATGTACTTTTATATCAACGTGATGTATTCAACTAAATATAATGTGTTTCCTCTGTCAGGAGGAAGAAGCAGACACCAGTAATTATGAAATGGATGTTGGTTTCAGAGTAAGTAGAACATGACCGAACTAGCTAATACGTTTATTTTATACTTTTATTTCTTTGAAAAAATAAAGCTTTACGTTCTCATTATCGTTTGGATCCTGTCAGGCGTTTACAGGTTCGGGCAATCGACTGGATGGTAAGAAAAAAGGTGTCGAACTGAATCCTTCTCCCATGGCCGCAGACATTAAACGGTGAGGACGGTTTATTTATTTATTTATTTAAGATGAAGTATGTTTGAGTTCTGATTCAGGTTTTATACTTTTAACAGAGGGATTCCCAACTACGAGTTCAAGATCGGAAAGATCACCTTCATCAGAAACTCGAGACCACAGCCTCGCAAAACAGAGGAGGTATTTCAATACACACATCATATCTGCTTCTCTTTATGAAATATTATGTTCTACTTTCAAGTAAGTAGAAGACAAGTGGACTTGTATAAAAATCTCTTAACCCTAGAACACTAACGTTGGGTTTATTTTACTGGGTATATAAAGCACCTGATTTAAACACACACACACACACACACACACACACGGGGGTAAATTCCACGTATAAAACATGTTCCTCTCGATCACTGTATAACGTCGGGGTGAAAATCACTCGAACCCGGAGCCTCTTAATATAAAAACATTGATGTCAGGAGGGAATCAACCGAACCATTAATGACATCATTGATCCTGAAACTACACAAAGTCCCGTGTAACCTAGACAACAGCAACACAACGAAAATAATTCCTAATTCTTATTTATATCATTTTGTTTATTAATTGTTAGTCTATTATTATTTATTATTACAATTTTTATAATTGTTTTACTTGTAAAGTGTCCCTGTGTGTCATGAAAGGTGCTTCTAAATAAAATTCTATTATTATTATAAAATCACATGAGAGAAATTGTGTAGGTATAAATCACCCGCCGTTAGTGTTCTAGCGTAAAATCTGATCTTATTGAAGAATTGAATAGAATGTTGTTGTCATTACACATTTACAGATGTACAGTATAACATAACTTGTAAGGATGTTGGGATCAGTGTGCAAGTCTGAGTGGTGTTTGGGTTGGAAAATAAACTTGGATGAGTTGGAATCTTTAGTAGTGGAATAACATTTTATAAATGATGAGGATTCTCTGACATCATGAGAAAATAATAAATAAATAATAATATACTTACATTTAACAGGATTTGAAAACAAAATTTGGGCGGTGCAGTGGCTTTATACTGTTGCCTCACAGTATGAAGTCCCGGGCATGTTCTCCCTGCGTCTACGTGGGTTTACTACGGGTACTCCGGTTTCCTCTCACAACCCCAAAACATGCACAAGGTTGATTTAGAGATGTGAAATCAACCCGTAGATACGTAAGATCCTTGTAGTGCTACGGGTCTGAGAAAGAACCCAAGAATCGGTTACAAGTGAAAAGAGTGGGTAAAGAAAATGTCACTTTTACATTAGATTCAACTTTCGTTGTGCAGAATGAAAGCAAATAAAATCTATTGTACATTTGAATATTACAAATTTTCAATTTAAAAACAAAACAAAACACGGCTGGATAGCTAAACCTACACCACACACACCAGTTTAGTACCAGGCGTCAGTCTTTTGTCTGATCTTACACCATATTTCTTTTCTTTCTGTGCAGGACGACGCGAACAATTTCATTGCGTTCTCAGGAGAAGGACAGTCCTTACGCAAAAAGGGACGGAAACCCTGATCACAGTCGACAGAGAACGAATCCTAAAGATCTAATAAACCGTTCCTCAGTTTCTGGTGTCTTTATTATTTTCCAGGAGTGTCGGACACTATCAGGATAGCTGAACGATCCCACTTTCAAATCTTTTTATAGTTACAGGATTTACATGCTTGTGATGAAAAGGATCTAATGTTCATAATGTGTGACTTTCTTAACTTTCCATTCGAATTAAAGAGTTCAAACTGCGACTGAAAATTACTTCTTAAGCACAACTGGATGAAACAAGGGACACCGTTTCAGTTTAAACAATTATTTGTTTTAAACACATCAGACCTAAAGTTGTTTCCTATGAAGATGATCTGTGATCACACTACCTGTTACAATGATGACACATTAGAACAGGTTCCAGTTCTTCAAACATAATAGAACATATTAACATTTAAAAAGCACGATGTGTAGTCATAGTAACTGTTGTATGCGTTGCCCCTAGTAGACGTTTGTTGAGGTGTTATACAGGTGTAATATACATTATTATAAGCAGGAGGTCCGGAATATTCTCTAACAATCCCTTTTATTCTGGGTTTGTAATGTTATGTCGTTATGTCGAATCGTGTTAGTAACCTGTAAGCCAGACTGGTCCTAAGTGTGGCCCCGGGGGCCAATTGCGGCCCGCAGCCTTGGTTATAAGATCAATAATATGTGACGTTCAATAATAATAATAATGTGATGGTCAAAATTACAGTTTAGAATATGAACGGAATCTTTCAATCTGTGAATTGTTCTTTTTAAAAACATTTTATTTTATTAACAATCGTAAACTTATCAAATTAAATTTAAGATTCAAATTCAGACCTGTAGCCCGTTTTATATTTTAGATCCAAATTTAGAATTTCGCCGTTTACAGTGAGCATGTAATAGTGAAATAATCTGTAATGTTTCATACCAACCTAGAAATAATTAAGCTTCCCAAAAACGAGACTTAATTCTTTACCAACATGTTATAACAAATCTAAAAGACAGAACCCGCTTTGGTTTATTTATGTTCTGTCGAAAGAACCGAAAATTAAACCAAAGCAAAAAGTCATTTCATTTCCTTTTAATGTTAATGGTTCGAACGTTGAGCTGCATTTTCAGCCCTTGCACAATTTCAACTCACCAAATGTGGCCCTCTTTACAAAACATTTGGACACCCCTGATGTCATAAACCGTAACACTAATCTTAATCCGTATGCAGGATTTATTTATCTGCACAAACAAACGATTGCATTTTAAACAAGACGAATCCCATCTGGTACTTATATTATTGTGCATTATGGTTCCCAACTGGAATAAAGAACAAATTTAAAATAAAACAAATATTTTACAGGTCTAAACTCTGGTAATTTATTTATTAGGCCTTTAACATGAAAATTCGTTTTTAATTTATAACAAATCACGGTCAATTTTGTTTCTCCAATTCAACTCATTTGTGCGTCTTTCTATTGTTGGAAGAAACCCATAAGTGCGTAGAGAACATGCAAATTCAACACGGAAAAGACCACAACCACTCCGCCTAAGGATAAAACCCTGGACCTTCCTGTAAAGTCACAATTATGTACAATTCTAATCATTTTGATTAAAGAAACTTAAAACAAAGACCTGGTTTAGTCACAATCATCAACTCACAGAAATGTAGACGCTCGTTTTAACCCACAATGATGCCGTTTATCGTTTAAAAAACATTTATTAAGGCACAAAAGAGCCTAAAGTTGTAACCAGCGTGACGAGAATGTGCTTCGTGCTTACAGAAATATTAAATGAAAACACGAATCTGTATAAATGTCGTATTTCATAAATGCAAAAGACATTAGAACATGATTTTGGTGGAAGTTACAGAGAGCTTGTAACCAGACGTCCGGTCCTGTCGTCCACTTCTGGAACCCTCACCAGACATTAAGCATCAGACTGGTAGTTCCAGATGCCGATCTCGCCGTCGTCGCTGCATGTCGCCAGCACACCCGCCACCTTCGGGTTCCACGCCACACAGTTCACGTCTTGGCTGTGAGCTTTAGGGACGTGAGCAGAGAGATGAAACAGCGGCTGCTCAGGATCTGATGTGACGTCTTCTGTAAAGATCCGAACACCATCGTCTCCACATGCTGTAGCCAGAGCATTCGTCAAACGACACCTACACACACACACACATACACAGACAGACAGATATACACACACAGACATACACACACACACGCGCACACACACACACACAAGCAAGTACAAAGACAGACAGACAGACACACACAGAGGAAGATATGATTTAAAGATCCAGAAAGTATTTTTGGCCTTTACTAGTTTAACAAATTGAAAACTAACTAATTAAAAAATACAAATAATAAAGTACAAATAAAAATAAAGTGTATTTATATAACAGGAAATATGTTAAGGTGTGTTAACGCCCCCTAAATACAAAATGATGTTCAGTTCGTCTCTTCATAACGGACGTGAACTTAAAGACAGAGAGAGAGAGAGAGAGAGAGAGAGAGACAGAGAGAGAGAGAGAGAGAGAGAGAGAATTAAACACAATAAATGTTGAACTTTACACACCGATCGAGACGATTTTAATATTTTCTGTGTCACTGTGACGTGAAACGTGGATCAGATTTATTATATTTATATATTTATTGATATAAAGTCTCTCTTCCTAATAGTAGAACAATAGAACAACAGGATGGTTTTTATTTCACGTCAACCGAGCTGCAACCGGCCATCAAACATCTAACATGAAATTATACAACGTTTGTTAAGAACAGTACCAAAATAATAATAATAATAATAATAAAATATAAGTATATACTGTAAACACTATTTTATATAGATGTTTAAAATAAATAAAGGTAGACATGTGGCTTAGTGTTTAGCACTGTCGCCTCACAGCAAGAAGTCCCGACTTTAATTCCAGAGTCGTTTCTGTGTGGAGTTTGCATGTTCTCCCCTTGTCCACCTGGGTTTATTCCAAGAACTCCGGTTACCTCCCACAGCCCAAAAACATGCACTAGGTTGTCCCGTAGATACACCGGGAAAAACCTGCAACATACTTCATAAAAATACCGACGAGAAACTCTGGGGGGCGAACAAATAAAAAAAAAGGAAACTAAACTCGTCATTATCGACCTTTAAAAAAAAGATACTATACCGATATTAATAGTATACTACTATACTATACTGTTTATAACAGATACTTCTACTAGTATTAATAGTATACTACTATACTATACTGTTTACTACAGATACTAGTATTAATAGTATACTACTATACTAT
>JAOTRQ010068272.1:0-12727 GCA_028565875.1 Hoplisoma paleatum
TCGTCCGTATCGTCTGTATCAGACTCGTCCGTATCGTCTGTATCAGACTCGTCTGTATCGTCTGTATCAGACTCGTCCGTATCGTTTGTATCTGTGTCTCATTGAACCACGAGTGCATGAGTTCTACAGAACGAACCACCAACAAGTGTATTCAAGTATATTTAAGTACATTGATATTATATATGCCTTTTTCCTCCCCACCTTCTGTGCCAACTTCAACGTGCCAACCAGGACCATCAGAACACCGGAGTGAAAATGCCGCCCCCTGGAAACGAGGTTCTGAACTCCGGGTTTGAATCTGACAAAAAAAAAAAAAACAAACAGTGTTGCAGAACGACTGCATAATGAGAAGCGTCTTCCGAGTGTAAATTCGTGTCTCTTGTGTATTCGCCCGCGTGTAACGGCCCGCGCGCCTAATGAATTATTAAAGGAAATTTTGCCCTTTTATTCTATTAATCTATAGCTCAGCAAAAACTTCCTCCAACACGCACAATGTTCCATTTCATAAGAATGCTAATACAGCTAAAAAAGAAATGGTCCCGAGATCTGAAGCCGTCTCCGGGTTTAGGTTTCACTTCATTACTAAATCAGTTCTGAATGCATCATTAAATGTTTAATTTGTGACTTAATTTGTGGGTCGGAGCTCGAAGAGCTAAAACACAAACACACAAACGTTTGTCAACAGCGTCTCTATAGTGTCACAAGACCCTACAGAATCAGGGTTAGTATTAAGATTAGAAAGTTAAGATTAACGTTAGTGTTAAAGTTTGGAGGTTATGATTAATGTCAGGATTAAAGTTAGAAGGTTAGGATTAGAGTTTGTGTTAAGCGTAGAAGGTTAAGATTAAGGTTAGAAGGTTAAAATTAAGGTTAGAAGGTTAAAATTAAGGTTAGAAGGTTAAAATTAAGGTTAGAAGGTTAAGATTAAGGTTAGAAGGTTAAAATTAAGGTCAGGATTAAGGTTAGAAAGTTAAAATTAAGGTCAGGATTAAGGTTAGAGGGTTAAGATTAAGGTTAGTAGGTTAAAATTAAGGTCAGGATTAAGGTTAGAGGGTTAAGATTAAGGTTAGAAGGTTAAAATTAGGGTCAGGATTAAGGTTAGAGGGTTAAGATTAAGCTTAGAAGGTTCAAGTCAAGGTCAGGATTAAAGTTCAAGTGTTAAGATTAAGATTTGGAGGTTAAAATTAAGGTCAGGATTAAGGTTATAGGGTTAAGATTAAGGTTAGTAGGTTAAACTTAAGGTTAGGATTAAGGTCAGTAGGTTAAACTTAAGGTTAGGATTAAGGTCAGTAGGTTAAACTTAAGGTTAGGATTAAGGTCAGGGTTAAGGTTAAAGGGTTAAGATTAAGGTTAGAAGGTTAAAATTAAAGTTAGGGTTAAGGTCAGGGTTAAGGTTAAAGAGTTAAGATTAATGTTAGTAGGTTAAACTTAAGGTTAAGATTAAGGTTAGAAGGTTAAGATTAAGGTCAGGATTAAGTTTGGAGGGTTGGTATTAATGTCAGTGTTAAGGTTGGCGGTGAGGATTAATGTTAGTGGCAGATACTGGAGCATCCGTGTTCATTCGGCTATGGCGGATTGTCTCTATGGCGGATCGAACCCTCAACCCACATGGTCCAGGTCGACACTGTCGGGCCCTTGAGCAAGGCCCTTAACCCTCAACCCATCAGACGAAATACGTCAACGACAACACAGTGAGAGTAAACGTTCACTAGAAGCAGCGACAGGTGAACTCTGACATCACAATTTGTAATCTAAGATTCTAATCTGGTCTGATTTACACACACACACACACACACAGACACAAACACACACACACACACACACACACACAAACACTAGTCCTGTCCTATTCCACACGTCCATTTGTCTTCAACCGAGAAGCTTCCGGACTCAAACGAGAGCCGAGGAAGTCAAACTGATCATCCGCCGCGAGTGAAAAGCAATTTTGACAATTTTCGCTTGTAATGCTTCCAATTTGTCCAGCCACCTGCTGTGGACAATGTGAATGCGCCGGTAATCTGTGACGCCGATTATTCCCGAGGACTCATGAGTCCGCTGCCTGACACCGAAGACAATAAACGCTCACTCCCAGCCCCCGCACCACCACCACCACTACCCACCCACCCCTGGTAATGTCGAATCAGATCCAAAACGTTATAACAATGTGGACAAAAGATGCGACGGTGGGTCGTAACATCGCGAGCGACCGTGTGGCTGATACGTGGCTTAACGAAAGTATACGGACACACACGGCAGTTGCTAATGTGTAGTAGTAAATCAGCCGTGTTAAGTACGGTGATGTACCAGCGATGAAAGAGGTTTAGCGCCCCCCCCCACACACACACACACACACACTGGCACGTACGTATCAAGCCAAGGTTTAGTTAATTTAGGTTATCGTTCCGTGTATGTTACTCATTACGGTTTTGTTTAAGGTTGGGGTTAGGGTTAAGGTTAGGGGTTGGAGTTAAAATTAATTTCAAGATGATGGTTAGAATTGGAGTTAGGGTTAAGGGTTAAGTTTTAGAGTTAAGGTTAGACTTAAGGTTTGGGTGGGTTATGATTAGGGTTTTAGGGTTTGGGTTTAAATTGTTTAAAGTTGGGTGTGTTAGCAATTAGCCAATACGAGGTGGAAAGTAACCAAATTTAGTGTGTGTGTGTGTGTGTGTGTGTGTGTGTGTGTGTGTGTGTGTGTGTGTGTGTGTGTGTGTAGGGTTGCAGCGATTGTGGTAGTTTTGGACAAAACCTATTTTGAATTCTCTACAAAATATGGGAAACACGTCCAACGTGTTCATAATTTAAACCTTTCAGACATGAATTATGTCCAGTGATGGAAAAAAATAAACAATAAATCTTGTTTTGCTCTTCAGAACCAGACTCAAAATAAATAAAAAGTCCAGATTGTGACTTCTGGGCGATTGCTGGGTCGAAGC
The DNA here is from genome assembly GCA_028565875.1 of Hoplisoma paleatum. NCBI lineage: Eukaryota > Metazoa > Chordata > Actinopteri > Siluriformes > Callichthyidae > Hoplisoma > Hoplisoma paleatum. Next base: position 2,934 of record JAOTRQ010068272.1, read on the forward strand.
AGCTCCAAAACTGGAGCACTCATACATACAATGGTCCAGACAAGGAACGGTGGTAATCTGGCGACAGAGTCACAGTCGCTCATGGATCAGATCAGAACATGGATGGGATCTTCAGGTTCTGGCAGTTAACCGAGACTTCTGGTCACCTGGGAATTCGATCCCAGTTGAAGACCAATTGAAGGGTTGGTTGGACCATAGGGCGCACGTCAATGGTCATGTTGGTCCGTTCTATGGAACCTCTTTCATCGGAGCTGTAAGATTCCCGGCAGTCAGCACGGCTCTGGATACCTTTGACGACCTACCAGGAGCAGCTGCTAATGCGAGGCCAGAAGTATCGGTGCTCAGGAAGTGTGCCGGAAAGAAGATGAGAAGATCTCTAATTAGGTATGAAATCAAACTGCGAGGTGGAATAAATTCGGGACGATGTGGAGCCGGCGTAAAAAAGGGGGTTAATAGACCTAGCAGGGCCGCATTAAAGCTACCCGCATTGGCTTCTAAATCAAAGCTAACGTCCATGGGAAACTGCAACGGATGGTGTAAATCTGATGGAGGAGGTTGGCATTACGAGTCTTGAGTTCTGCGGATGTGAAGCCAGGCCTGAAAAAAAGAAGCGCAGTCAGTAATCTGAAGAGGGTCTCAAAAAAGTTTGGGGAACTTCTGGATGTCCGGCAAGAGTCAAATTCGAAACTCCACAAGACATCTGACGGTCTGGGAGAAGTATTGATGGGATGTCCAACATCCAACTTAATTATTTTATTAATGAACTTTTATTTAGTGGGTTGTTTTACTGACTGGGTTGTTGTTTGGTTGGACATATATTAGCTGGTTGATTGGTTGGTCTTGTTCCTTTGTTTTTTGATTGATTGCTGGGTTGGTCGTTTGGTTTCGGTTGAGTAATGAGGTTTGTTGGTTGGTTGTCTTGGGTTAGTTTGGTTGGTTGTTCAAAGAGATTTTGATTGTTAATATTTCGGTTTTTGTTACTGGTTTTTGGTTGGTTGGTTTTGGTTTACAGTTTGGTTCGATGTTTGACTGCTTGGTTAATTGTGTTTGTTTCTTTCTTTATTTTTTGGTCAGTCGATTGTGTTCAGTTTGACAATTCAAACTGACTTCTGACAAATATCGAGACTTGTAGATTATTACCCCACCACCACGCCACCGCCGCCGCTGCACCCCGCCCAAGGAAAACAAACAAGCAAACACCCAAACCAACAAAACGAGAATCAAACTTAACACAACTGACCATTAAAAACTGAAAAACAAGCAGCCAAACAAACAAACAACCGAAGCAAGCTTGGCTCGTTTTTTTATGCTCGAATGATAAAACAATAAATAAAGTGCTTTACTACTTACTAGATGTTATTCTACATGCTTTTCAACTTTCCCAAACAACGCTTCATCATTAATGTCTATAATTAATAAATGATATGACATCAAATGAATGTTGAACTTGTTATTTATAGCTACAGGCGACTTTAGCTCCCGCGTGATGAGCTTGGCGTCGCCATTAACGTGGTTCTGATGGACTGAATAGTTCCTTATGTCCACCTTCTTACAAGTCGATGACGCGGTTTAACCCTTTCTGAAATTTTTGCTTCATGAAACTTTGTAACATAACGGATTTTGGAAGGGGAAAAAAAATCATTATCATGGACAAATCAGTAATCTTGTGTAGTTTGTTGGTTTGGTTACACACTTGCCTTTAAGAGAGTGATGACTTCAATTATAGCTCATTAGTAAAGCCTAATGTTTTGTGAGTTCTATCTGGGGAAGGATTACACACTAAGCTGATGAAACCTTCTGACATATTAAATGCGTTCATTCTGCCTGACTGATGGAAATTGCAGGACAAGCGTTCAGCTAATTAACGCAACAATGCCGCCCTGTTGTTTCCACACTCGTTTCTTTTGTTTCCATCTCTATGCTTATTTATTTTCTTTAATGCCCATGTTTCTGGAACTCTTCGTGTCTTCGGGTCATTTTATTTCCGAGCTGTTAAATTAGCTCAACAATTAAAGCGAACGCCGCGTCCTTCGATGGTAATTCCAGCTAGGTGTGAGTTTTCCGCTCGCCGCGGGGCCTAATTGGCCTTTCCGTTCACATCGGCCCGAACGTGAAGTGATTAATAATGCCGGGCTTTGTCCTTTAGTGACGATACTCGAGTCGAGTGGATTCCTGGTGAGCTGAGTGACTCGCGACGTTTCGTGACCTCAAACTCGGAGAATTTCAGAAGATGGTTGCTTCTGGACCACGGATTGGATGACCTTGCTTAAAGGAGCGGTACGAGACAGAGGGAAAAAAATCATGTAAATAAGAGTAGCCATTAAAAGGGACCCGTCAAGACGTCCGGCGGAAATCTGTTCATGTGTTTCGGTCGGATGCGCCGCCCAACATCTTTGTACCAATCACCAAGTCGCCAGCGTTCGTTTAGCGAGGTCGTCTGGGGTCATTTTCTCCTGGACGGGTAATAAATTCTACTGTTCTAATTCCCTGTAGGCACGGATATTACTGTGATACACTAAAGTCAGTTTTATATATTCAAATATTCAGATTTCTTATAATATATAATATGTGTGTGTGTGTGTGTGTGTGTGTGTGTGTGTGTGTGTGTGTGTGTGTGTGTGTGTGTGTGTGTGTGTGTGTGTTGAAATTGCCTGGCATCTGTGGGCGGTAAATGAGGTTTGCTCTAATTGGATTATAGCTTATTAATGGTCTTATAACTGGCTGGCAATTATTGTGGCTGAGCAGCATGGCCAGTATAATTTTACAGTGAGCTTTGTGAATGTGTGAGGATGACGTGTTCTCAATTTCTGGGCAACATGAAATGCTATCATTCACTATCATCTATACATTATCAGAAAGCACTCGATCCTCACATGGTCCTGACGGGTCCAGCAGTCATTCAAGAAACATTGTGTGCTTGTGAGAAGCACGCTGTCCAGAATCTGGTCCATCACAGGGCCTGACACACTCAGCTATTCACTTACCTGCTGAAATATTTATACTATGGGGCGATTTGGGTTAGCCAGTCCATCTATGAGCATGTTTAAGAAGTAAGAAACCAAAGCACCTAAAGAAAATCACACACACATACAGTTTGAAACTGTATGAACTAACATTACTTGTTGTGCCACATGATGCTACTTTAGATTACATGTTTTCTTTGATGCTAAGACTTAAATATTGCAATAAAGGCCATCAAACTTATCCCCAGCATATGTCCGTGACGTTTTTGGCATGTGTATCATGTTTATCATCACTTTTGTATGCATTAAAACTTTTATTGTTTCTAATAAACTAATTGCCATGAGCAGATGGGTTTCTGAAAGAAAAGTGAATGTGTGTTAGTTCGGTGGGTCGATTTGGCTCCGTCCTCTGGGTCTGTAAGCCATAGGAAACAGCAGGAAGCATGTATTCAATTAGGGCAAACTGGTGTAGCGGTGCAGATGAAAACATGGCACGTTCCAACACTACAGTCATGAACTGGGCTCAGTATTAAATCCCATGAAACATCTGCCAAGGAAAAAAAGAGACACTGTATAACATCGTATTCGCTTCCAGTGTGGTACTAACTGGACACACCGGCTAATTATAGCTCAGCCCAAATATAAAGAGGACTGTAAGTAGTATAACCTTTGGGTCTTTCTATTTTTGGTGATCATCAGGAGACATTAGCAGTGGTGTTGTGTTGTATATATTTGTTTATAGTAAGATAAATATGTACATTTTCAGCATTTTATCTAACAATTGACAATACAATTACAATGGAACATCATTTTTGCAATTGATTGTTAGGGGTCTTGCTCAGGGGCCCAACGATGGCAGCTTGCAATTAGTGTGGTCTGAACCATCGACCTCGTCTCTAGCACAGCCCAGGATCTTAACCACTAAGCCACCACTGTACTGAATATTTAATATTGGAGTATTTGTTTAATATTGTACTTACATACTGTAAAGTGTAAAGTACAATGTGGAGTACATTTAGTTTAAGAATATATTTATAATAGATGATTTTTGAATACCATTAAAAGCAGGAATGGAAAATGCATTTTATTCATAATTGCCTGGGATCATTTAAAAGTATTTAAACATAAATAAATATACATATTTTTATTTTCAGGGAATTTGATACTGGGTTAAAGTCATGACTAGTGTTAGAACATGCCATTTGTCAGTTAGTCTGACCAGATATACTCATCTTTTCATGCTGTCACATAATTATATTTTTATGTTTAATTATCTATATAATGTATACTTAAATGCCAAAGCTCTATATCACTCATCACTAATTCTCTCATATTATGAGCAGCTACAAAGCTGTAATATGGATCTGTCATTTCTTATCATATCCTTGGAAAAAGCAGCTGCTTCTCACTTTCCAATATCCAGTGATTCGTTCGATACCACTATCAAACTCGGCAGTCAGAATGGAATATGAATAGCAACTGGTAATGTTGGAAATTATGTGCCAATTTCTATATATATATACATTTTATAGCCCTCACTATAGTTATAGAAAGTTATTTTACAACTTGCATAAATCAACCGATAACAAACCCTCAATACAAAAGGTTTTTAATTGTTTGGTATTTTTTGCATTCATGCCAAAAGAAATAAGCTTATGTACTTCATTGAACATATGACATGTTTTCATTGTCTTACAGTTCATCAGAAATCCGCTAGCGCATCAGTATTTGAACAGGAAAAAGTATAGATTTTGTTTCAGTTCAACCGGTGGAAAGTAATCTCTTGTGGCTGTATTTTATCTTATTCAGTGCCAGTAAGGTCACTTGAATGTTTTTGCAATACTATGTACAGTAGACTGTAAAAAAACGATATTGATTTATATTATTGATGTTAACATTTTTATTTTAAAATTTATTTACAAGTATCTCAACATTTGATTTATCCGTTTATGCCAGTTATAAAAGAGGGATTTTAAGGAAAACTAAATGTTCCAATATATTTGTTTAATGTTGTATACTTATGCCTATACTTTTAGTTATTTAGAAGTTAGGAGAGTAAATTAGGTTCCCATAGAGAGAGTAAAACCTGCCCATACATAGAGTAAAAATGGTCAATTCAGTGTATTCAGCACTAAAATAAAGCAGTGCTATATCAATAATGTATTCCAGCCTTGAAAGCTTTGTTTTACAAATATACGAATATTTTTTTAAATATTAATGAAAGTAATTTCTTTGACCAAAATGCTCACACACGAAGCACTTGCACACAAACAAGTTTCTGTGTGTGTGTAAGTGTGCATGCATGTGTGTGTGTGGTGTCTGTCTGTGTGTGTGTGCGCACACGTGTATGTGCGCGTGTGTGTGTGTGTGTGTTTAGTTTTGTTTAGAATTTAGAGTGGATGCTGTAAAGCCATAAAGACCCCATCTGCTTTTTCAATCTGCACCATGTCTTATCAAATGTTGTTCAGGATTACTTTCTGCAGAGTGTGTATTTCCATAAGTGCGTATGTGTGTGAGAGAGAGAGATAAAGTGCTTGCATTGCAGGTGTAGATTTCTATGAGAGGTAAATAGACTGCTTGACCAGTCACGGGTGCTTCTGTACCTTTTGGCTGTAGGTTAAGAACTTCTTATAGGTAGTCTTCTGTACATCCAATACACTTAACTCACTGTGGGGTAAAAAACACACATACTCACAACAACAATTTAAATTCATACTGAGCTGAAGTCTCTATAAACACAGCGTGGTCTATAAACCTATATTGTATTAGTGACAGGCAGACTATTGGAATCATGGCTCCATCTGTTCAGTGCCAAAAAAACTGGGATTGAATTTCCTCACCATGACGTGTAATAAATTTAACATTTTTAGTCACACGCATTCACCACATTTTGTACACTATTTGTACACAGCATACTTTACTGAATCATAATAGACGATTTATAATTGATTTAAAAAATACATCAATAAAAAATTTGTTAATACATTTAAAAAAATAAGTTTGTGAGGTGAGAGAATACATTTGAGTTTTACAGATTGTGGGAGTTCTGTCATTGTATTAGATGATTTCAACACAAAACAAGTTTGAGATCTGTCAACATGTTTGGTTCTACTTGACACAACTTTTCCGTCTTTGTGCATTGCATCTGAGGAAGTCAATCCAGATGAAGTAAGCTGGTTAGAACTTGGAGGTCTTGGTCATGCTCTTGGGTGCATGTGTGCAACATGGGATTTGGAAATAATGTTTCTATCTGTGTGACGTCTCCCATTGTCTTGCCTAAATATCCTATCTGCACCATGAAATATAAATATGGCTTAACTGAAATCTCAGACTCTCATGAAACGTGACTTGCTTCATGTGCTACATGTTGTAGATGTTAAGTATGAGGTGGTCGTAATAATATGACAGTGTATGAGAAGAGAGATTTGTAGCAACATGAAGGTGCTAAGTCACAGGGCAATCTTTTATTTGCTACCCTTTTTAACACAGCACTGTGTTAGACACATGCACACGAACATTCTTTTTGTGTTTAATGATGTGTTTAATTTTCTGTTACAATGTTGATGGCTTGTTAACTCCCATCATTATTGTTCTTGGGCTATTTTCATTTATGGCAAATTCATCTTCTAATAATAAAATAGTCTAGTTTATGTTGTTAAGTAATTTGGACTCTGGGTTATTTGGAGTTATTTAAACTATTATTATAGTACTATTATAGTACTATTATAATACTATTATTACAGCCAGATATTATATCTACTAATAATATTACTACATTAATATTACATTAGAAAACTATAAAATTGCATTTCATTTGCAGACTACTGGCTGTGTATGAAACATTGGCTGTTAGATGAAAATACACCCTGGTCTTGGTGACATTGGTGTATTAAACTTAATTACAAATACTTTATTGACTATATAAAACATATGAAGACAGACAATTTACAAATTGTGCGGGGAAAAAAACTTATTTTATGTTGTGTTGATTTTCTAGTGGTGATTACTGTGGAAAGTGTAATTACATTGTTGTTTAACTGTTATTTAACTATTTAAGATTATTAAAATGACAACATGCTGAATATTAATGTGCACAAGGATAATAGTGTCATCTTATTAGGCTCATGTCACTCATTTGATGACGGCTCATTGTGTGTACGTGTTTGAAGATATTTTACCTTTACCATTGCCACCTGTTAGCGCTTTTTTATGATTAATGCAGAGTTGACAGGGCTGAAGTTTACACAATTACTCTCATTGAAGTCATAGTTCCAATGAAGGCTGCTGTCATGTAGCTGGATGACCTCTGACATCCTAGAAGGATTCTTCAGTTTCCTCTGCTCTTCTTCGGCTTCCATTCTTTCACTCGTCTTTCAGCCTGGGTGTAGATTTTCTGTTATCATTAGGTCAGGCTATACAGTCCAGAAACCTTGTGCATACATGTTACAATATAATGAATCCATGAACTCGGTGCTTTCATTTTTAATAAGTAATTTTATTTCATTTTCAACTTCTATTTTTAAAATCTCGTTTTCTTAACAGTATCTTTCTGTCTGTCTCATAGATAAGGTGGAGACATGAGTGCCAAAGCTGGCACGTGAGGCGAGTTTGTCTGGCACATTTGTCTAGGATTGTAGTAAATCGTTTATTTCATGCTGAGAGTTGTGTCTTATCATTAGGGTCCATACTTACAAACAGTTCAAACATGTGAACGTTTTCTACTGTCATTCAGTTAGCACAAAAGCACTTTGCCATAAATGTTCACCAATGTATGTGCATCGTGCAACTGAATAACTTCCAGAGCTCATCTGTGTGGACAGTAAAGTTTTGTGAACTTCGCTGTCTACCTGAAACATAAAAAAAAATGATGTGTTGGACATTACTTGAGAAGAATGACTGACGTCTTTGAAGTAACTGGAATTTGTCGCAACCATTTCAGTTACATGTGAGATTTTAATAGCAGAATACATTCGGTATAATCAGAAGCTGAAAAGATGCCAAACCTTGTATCTACCATGTAGATATTATTTGTATGTATTTGTATGTAGATACTAAAATAGTTTCAACATTTTCTCAGTGTTTACAGTTAATTTTGCACCAATGTTTTCACATCGTGATCACATATAAAATCCTAAAAAAAGTAAAAAAATAAAGTCCTTCCAGCTCAAGTTTCTTCAAGTGGTCCAAAATGTGGAATAATCTTTCAGACATTAATTAATTAATAAACATAAATGTATCAGCAATGTCACCCTCAACTCATGCCTCAAGCGCCCTCTACCTATTCCTCAAGATATCATTTCTCACCAAAACCTGATCTCACCAATTTAAATTCAAATACACCATTACTGTGCAAAACCATTTATAACTGTCATAATCATAGATAATCGAGAAATCATAATCATTTTAATGAAAGTAAACCCATCCTTCAATGAAGTAACAAGCACATATAGTACATAGTGTCACGGATCTAAAATAAATGACTGCTTGAGTCCATTGGTTTAACATATAGATTGTTTGTTGTTGAACCACATCAGAAGATTTTAACTTGACACTCAAGAAAAACACGCCAGCCAGCGTCGAATATTATGCAGGGGTTGTCATGGCAATGATGCCACTGGCGGCGAACACAAGAGTATGTTGGATGCCTTGTGAAGAGTGTGTTTTCTCTGAATTGAGATGAAAGTGTTGCAAAAGAATAATAAGCACTATTTTATTTCATTGTTTATTTTTGCCTTATTACCCAGGAATGTTTGTTTCTCAAGACAAAAGGTCTTGGCTTAAAAAAATAAAAACTGTGGTGTCTTCTCAAACTCTGTTGGATTAAATGTTTACGCAGTTGCCATTCTCAGGTCTCTACATAAATGTTCCATGTTGTTATTGTCTTTTTTATTATTATTATCGTTTGGACTCTCTGACCCCAATCTACATCTCTCACAGCTAATGGTTTGGCAGCATTTTTTTTTAAACACGATTGACAAAAACAATCAATCCTTCTCTCTACTAGACGTACAATCAAACAACGCATTTAACTGACTTTCCACCCACAAACACACTAACCAGTTTCATTTCATTCACCAGCAACAAGATTGCAGAGCTCTTCTTATCCAACAACCCCACCACATTCACACTCGACTCCCATTCTAACTACTAGCTTTTTAGACATGTCACAGGACCAACTCCCCTTCATCACTCTCAACATCAGCAAGTGTCCAATGTCAGTGCCTACAGCATATTAAAGGTAATTCCCTTCCTTAGAAAACCCACACTCGACTCTACAGACATCAACAATCCATACCAGTTTTACTTCTCTCTTGTTTATCTAAGATGCTTGACCATGCTGTCTATAATCTGTTTCTCTTTTAAACTCAAGCTCCAAGCATCTTATCAGTCAAACTTTAAGGCAGCAAACTCCACAGAAACTGCACATGTTTCTGTTTATGAGGAGCTTCATTCAGCAGCCAAACTATCATTAGTTCTTATTCTTCTGGATTTTTCTGCAGCTGTTGATATGGAGAATTTCAGCATTTTCTCGTCTGCTCATTCCAACTATGGAGTCACTGTTTCAGCATGGCGATGAATGGCCTCATACATGAAAAGACGCTCCGACCAAGTATCATGGAGAGGATCTATATCCCCCGTTCTACATCCCAAGTATCAGCACCAAAGTACCTTCAGGGTCTAATCAAACCCTGTTCAGTACCATGCAACCTCAGAACCTCTAGGCTTGGTCTTCTTGATCCTCCACTCATAAAACTAGGGCTGTCCACAACCAAGGATTTTGCTGGTCGACCAGTGGTCGTCATTTACTCCAACTAATCAACTAATAGTCGA
>JAOTRQ010068283.1:0-12727 GCA_028565875.1 Hoplisoma paleatum
CATTCATCCACCTATCCACCCACGCATCTATTCACCCACCCATCGATCCGCCCACCCATCCAAGAACCCACCCACTCATCAATCCATCCATTCACCCACTCATCCATCCATCCATCAAGCTCTAATTGAAACCATTGTAAACATATAAACATTGTAACATGGCAATCATGTCCATATTTTTTCATCCTAAAATATATTCAATATATTTTAGCGTCAAATCTGTGAAATCTCACAGAATGTCATGAACAAATCTGAACGTTTGTCCTGACGGTCCTGATCAAGTTATAATAAAACGAGACGTTTTGGATGATATTATGCAAATGAGACTGGTAATAAGCATATTCATGTTGCGTCTTAATTGAGCAGCACGTTCGATTTAATTTTCACTCCAGACCGCCGAATGTTATTATTCACGACAATAAAGAATGATTAATTCATGCCTCTCACTGACCGTCCGTCTCCAAAGAGCTTTTTACATAAAATATACAGCAACCGGCCACCAGATCAGATGGGTTCGAGTTGTGTTTCCTTTTTCTGGTTCTCTGTGAACGATTTCACACCCCGAGGTCCTGATGGTCGGCCCCGGAGCCTCCGTCAATATTTTCATCTCTCACACCTATTCATGCTCATTCATCAGGTCCGGGTTACACATCGTGAGTTTAAGTTCGTGTAGATCTAAGAGCTGCTGAAGAGCCACTTCATGTTTCTTTCTTTACTTTTATTTAACGTTAAGTGGAAGAGTAAGTGTGTGTGGGGGTGCGGATGAAAGCTTTAACATAAATTAATTACAATAAAAAGGCTAAACAAGTTTTTACTTGTTACAAATATGGTGAAAAGTTCTAAAGTTACTTTTGTGAAGGCTAAAATCGATTTTACAATGTGAACTCAGTAATTAGCACTGTCGTTTCTTACAGCAAGAAGTCCTGGGTCTGATCCCCGAGCAAGGCAATCCAGGGCTTTCTCTGTGAAGTTTGCATGTTCTCTCCATGTCTGCGGGGGTCTTGTCCGGATGCTCGGGTTTCCTCCCACATGCCAAAGACATATAGTTTTAAGAGAAATAATTTGAGATTTTCAAATCTTCCTGTGTGTATTTGACTTACCCTGCAACAGACTGGCGACCTGTTCAGGTGTTTAGTGTATTTGTCCCTGATCACAGTAAGCATGGTTAAAACTAGATGATGGTTGAATTGTATTTGCGCTACATTTTAAGTGACGTCCTGTGCTTCCGTTTTATACGTTTTCATTTCGTAAGTTACTTTAAATACGTTTTTATGTGGGATGCCTTTCCTGACATGATCCTCCCTAGTTATCTGGGCTTGGGATCAGCATTGCGATGCATTGCTTATGTATCCTAGAGGATAATATCGACAGGACAATTCAGTGTCTCCGGTTAACCTGAGTACATGTGGGAGGAAACCCAGGCAGACACAGGGAGAACATACAAAACACAATGAATGGATCTGGACTGCTAAAGACCTGCAATAACTAAGATTCACTGCAAAAACTAAAAACAAATCGCAGCTGTGAGTACTTGAGCTAGAATTGTTTCATCTACTAATCGTACTAATGTGACTCTCGGGTGTCCACATATTTTTGGCTGCACAGAATCTCTGTTAAACAAAGTTTATGTTATATGCTTGGATTGTTGTTTTGTTAGATTTTGTCTTCATTTCCAGTCTAACGATGGCATTGATGCTAAGTGCTAATTGCTTCGCTAATTTTGTGCTAACTGCATCTCTAACAGCTTTTTGCCAGCACTGGAGGCTAATTCTCGAATTAGCATGATGTATAATAATAACAAGGCTGGATCAGTGGACAGTAAGTGGCCACACAAACTAAGACGGCCGTAACGACCCGTACCTAAACTCAAAAGCCTCGGGATCAGTTTGAACACTGAAGGTAGTTGCGTCCCAAATCGTGCACTTGAACACTTTAAGAAACACGATAAAACAAACTAAAAGTACCTGGATGTTGCACAAAAAATGGACAAAAGATACGATGTGAAACCATCAATGCTATTGTACTAAACCGACACCGACACAACAGAAAAAAAAATGGTTAAAAATGATCTTCGACCAATCAGAAAGCAAAGGAACTGCTTAGTAGCTTATTAGTAGGTAAACAAATTGGCAACACGGTGGCTAAGTGGTTAGCGCTATATCGCCTCAAAGCATGAAGTCCCAGGTTCGATTCCTGGGTCGGGCCGGTAGCTTTCTGTGCGTAGTTTGCATGTTCTCCTTGTGTCAGCGTGGGTTTCCTTGGGGTACTCTGGTTTCCTCCCACAGTCCAAAAAAAACATAAAAACATGCACTAGGTTGATTGGAGATGTGAAAATTTGTCCTATAGTTTTACAAGATCCCGTAGCATTAGGGGTTGGAGAAAGACCTGGCAACCTACTTGCTTAGAGACCCAAGAGTTGGAAATGACTGGAAACAGGTAAAACACACAAACAAAAACAACGAAATGTATAAAATGTATCATGGCAAAAAATGGCTGATATTTTGGCGGGTGAGAGAACAGCGATCAAAGATTAGTCCATCACTTCCCAGAAGTGTCGTGTTCCATTACATAAACCGCAAGTGCACTTAAGTAAGTGTCGGTTTGGGAAGCACCTTGTTACAGGTCTTTTTAAAAATCCAACTTTCTTCAAATTTCCACCCAATTTAGTTCCTGATTAGTTTTTCGACTCGTATTGGTGCACCGCTTCTTTTCACCTGCACTAGATGAAAGTCTTGCTCAGGGGCCCAATGGGCTTGTGTACTGATTTCTATACTGAACTATAATCTTGCCAATCTTAAGATTCTGAACATGGTCCTTAACCATCAATGGCTCAATATTATACTTTTTTTTTAAAACTATTATTCACAGTCTTACAGGTCTTGGGGGAAAAATTAGAGACAACATAATAATTATTTAATAATAATAATTAATATTTATTTTCGTTTGACCCAATGTGGCCGTGTTAATTTGTTCTATTCAAATTCTTATTCTAGCTTTAATATAAAAATATACTGTCGTTTTGTCAAAGGCGGCATAACGCAGTACCTATGATCGGTCAGGAGAGGTCATACCTGCAGCAGAGAGGAATCCCTGACATCCCGTGTCTCTACCGGACGAGCTGTCTTTCGTAACAAGTGTACATTTGTTTAAACGTCCCTGCTCCGAAAAAGGTTTAATTATCTGCTCAAATCAATAAAAGCATTATTGATTTAAATATAATAATGTGTTGTTTAAAATTCAAACATGCATGTTAATTTAAGGTTAAGATTAAAGTAACATGTTATTAGTTTTGGCTCGTTTCCCTTTACCGAGACGACTTTACGGCCCTTTATAAGGAAATTATTATAAAAAGCTTTTTACTCCCGTGCGCCATCATTCTGTCTTAATTTAGACTTTAATATGTTCCTCTCCGTAGGGTTCTCAGAGAGTCACGGCGAAAATCGTCCCTCATCATCGCTCCCGGGCGACTCCGTGTCTCCTGGGCAAAATCCGAGTGTGTGAAGGCCCCTCCATCTGGGTCTGGGATGCGGGGCAGATGGTGGGGATAATTACTCGATGCCGGAGGACTTCAGACACGCCGAACATCACAGGCTACGATCGAACCGCTCCAGTGCTGCCCCATGGGGGGAGGCGAGATTTGGTCAGGGTGGCGTCGGGCTCATTTTCATTCCCGTTCATGCCTGAACGTTTCCATCAGACTCGAGGACTCGTACATGTGTGCGAACAACGGGGTGATTAGGCCAGAAGGGTGTCGGGGGATTCTGGGTAATATAGCACCACGTTCTGGAGTGCCGAGCTCAGGTGGTACAAAGATTGAGGCGTCGAGGAGTCACTTCGACAGAATGGCAAACTTTTGGAACCCAGCAGACACCTTTATCCAGAATTACAAGTGTAAAACATTTCTGTGCAATTGAGCATTAAGGGCCTTGCTCATGGGTCCAACTAGTTTGTATGTCAGGGGGGTTGATGGATATAATATTACTGATGAGATACATTATATGCAGTTGTGTGTGTGTGTAACTACTAAAGTTGTAAAGCAATGGTCCATCATTCTGGACCTAAATTAAGCAAGGTCAGAGGTGTGTGTGTAGTCGATTACTATAGACCTACAACATATGTTGTGTGTGTGACATCGTGCACACAAGCAGCCACACACTTCGCATTTCAACACAAGTTTTGTATCCTGGATATTGGCGCCCCATAGTGGCTTGTAATAATGCTGCAGGGGAGCCTGGTGAGAAATTTCATCCGACCAGCGAAATAATCGCATGAAATCATTTAAGAATCTTTTTTTTTAACAATGGCACAATGCCAATGTGTAACTGGCTTCAATTTCTAGACCCTAAATTACTAATGATGTAATTATACATTCTACCCATGATGCAATGCGATTCACGATGCTGGATTCACGATTCTAAATGGAAGACTTTGACAAACCTTCTGTTATGAATCGATAACCAATACAACAATTCTGAGTGAATCGCGACATCCTTAAATATTACCGAATAGTTATGAAATCACTAACTGCAATGTATAACAACGAGATATAATGATTCAGCAAGAATCTATACAAATCGATTTGTTTTTGAAACATGATTTATATGTAGGGTGGTTTGCAACATACTCAGAAACAAAAGGATGTTTATTGTGTAAATAAATAAAACTCATAAATTAGTTTTATTTTATCCCACTGACCCTTGTAGCGGAAAATGGAATTGCATTTAGTCATTCTTGTTTTCTTTCTTTTTTTTGTTTAATGTTGACACATTAAAGTCACATGAACAAACAAACTTTCTTCACATTGAACGTAATGTAACAGCTTAAATAAACAATTTAACAGAATAACTGATCACTAAAACCCACATTCCCCCCCCAAATCCATCACGCCATGGACATTCAAACCCACCAACATGAGGAGAATTTCTTGATTTTCTTTAAATCAGCCTCTCTACCTCAGTGCTACAAAAGGTTTGGCACCGCCGCCTGGTCTCTACAGCGTCCACATCTCTGATCTCAGAGTCTCTGTCCTACAGGTCTGTACCAGCGCTGAAAACCTCTGGTCTCGCCTCCTTAGTTTTCCTTTCCATCCCAGGCCGACAGCTTCTTCACCACAGCCTCGTGGTCCAGTCTGGCGGTGGCTAGGACCCCTCCCGGGTTCTTCTCCGACCCTGAGTAGTCGATCACCTCCCCTTTGAGTGTGGTCATGTGACCGCCCACGGCGTTGAGGATAGCGTTCCCGGCACAGATGTCCCACTTCTTGATGAAGGTGACGTGGACATACATGTCGGCTTTCTCGTACTCATCGTCTGTGGCGTCCAAAAGAGCGAGGACCTTGTACCCTGAGAAGAGACGGTACAGAGTCAATCACTAAATAACCATATACAACGATTAATTCAACAAATAAATGCTTTCGAATTATAGATTAATAACTACCAGAATATACTTTAAATAAATTTTAAAAAGAATCTTTACTCTTTAAGTTTCTATTTACAGGATCAGTGATACATGAGCACGCAATTAATAGAAGATGGTTTTAGAAATTATGTGGTCTAACAAGACTCCTCACTAAAGGTAAATACGATAATAAATGTTTATTCATTATCGTCATATTTTACACACTACACTAACAATCATCACACAAGTCACATCAAACAGAGTCCTGGATAACTTTGCATCTTCAATTTGCCTTAACTGCATTTTTTTGGACTGTGGAAGGACACCAAAGCACACAAGTGCTTGCAAACACCACACAGAAAGCCCTGGGTCTACCCAGGAATAAAGGACTTATTTTTAGAGGTCGACTGAAGTATTAGCCGGATGAAAATCAGGCCGATATTTGCCATATTTTTATATATTACACACCCTGATTTCCTCCCACTGCCCCAAAACATGCAGTCAGGTTAATTAAAGACACTGAAATTGTCCTGTGTGTTTGTACCCTGCGATAGACTGGCAACCTGTTCAGTGTGTGTCCCACCATATCCCTAAATAGGATTAAATGCTGGTAGAAGTAGATAATTAATAGTTGGATGAGTTTGGCCCTTCATGGTGCATTAATCGTATTTACCTCATTCCTTATTTAGAAATATAATTTCGCTTTTTGAATGTTTTGGCTTTTGAACAGCTTTCTTGGACAGATTATCCGAGGTACTACAGTATTGCTATTTACACTGTCGCAACATAAATAATAAATCGAATCAGGTATCGAACTCAGGAATCAAAAGCAGCTCATCTAGCACAACTCAAATAAAACAGGGTTCACGTGTTAAAAGTCTAACTAAGTATATAATTTTTTGTGAACACAAGTAAAATGTAGCAAAGCTTTAAAATAAGATCAGGGTAAGATCATTTTTAAGATCAGGGTCAAACCGAATCACCCTACGTGAGGATCGAACCCAGGACTTAACTGTCTTTACTGTATTGAATAACGGTCATGGCCAAAAAGTTGATTCCCTCTCCCCTCAACCCCTTTAAAGAGGTCCGTGAAATGTGTGTGTGTGTGTGTACTGTGTGGGCTGGAATGTTCTCGCACCAGAAAAAGGACCGGCATTGTGCAGTACCTGCTCCCCCTGCTGGTATGATCTCGGTGTTGTTCCCGAATGCTTGCTGAATGAAGCCTTTGACTTTGCCAGCATGCGAGCGAGACACTATGACCTTCGGGTTGATCCCGTTGTAAGATTCTCTGGGTGCCACGTTGGCTCCAGCGCCTACGATCCCCCAAGCTGCAGAAACCAAACCACGACACAAGTTAACTCATTCAGACTACAAACTTAGGAGAACCTAAATCCTGGAATAAATTTCTTGTGGTCAGTACTGGGAGTCAGAGAGCCGCACCTGTAAAACCAGTGAAGGGTTTGTGGATCACTCCCACCATGGGCTTCCCATCCACTGCTACACATACCATGGTGGTGACATAATTCCTCAGGTTTTCTAGTGAAAATAGGAAACAGCACTGATGTCAACAAGAATTTATACATTTAATGTACTTTGAGCTTTTAAAAAGAATTTCATTAACCTTGTTTAAACCTGAAGTGCCTCCCAAATCAAACATTTGCATACATCTTAGTGCACATTTTGGGGAAGTGACAGACTAGCATTTGATGGCGGTTCTCTATCATCTTTCGTTTATATAATGATTGTTGTGGTTTTATTTGCTTTTGGCAACCCGCTACTAATGAATGATTTCATTAATGCTACTTAGATTTACACTAAACAGTCGCTTCTGCTTCCTAATTCGACGATGGCTGGTATTAACTGGTCAAGCATGCACAATTTGGGATGCACATTAAAGCTTCGGTGTATGTAATACCTGTGTACTCCTGCGTAGCATCCAGTGGGTCGATCCAGACAGTCACGCTCTCTGCAGGCACCTCCTTACCCGCCGGGACCTTGGCCAGAATCTCCTCTGGGATGTTCCGGGTCCAGACGGTGGCTTCGCCGTCAGCGTTATCGTGTTCTTCCGAGTTTACCTGACAAACATTGCGAACTAATTATTATACTATACGACTAAATAATCAGTACTAATCAAAATTCTGGACACAACTTCTCATTTAATGACGTTTTTAATTTTCAATACGTAAATATGTTTATCACTAAATGAGAAGGTGTGTAGAAAGATATTAAGTACTGTACACTTGGCACTTATGATTAAGGAATTAATACGAATTGAATCTGACTGAACTGTTTTGTTGTCATGGAATGTTTAATAGTCTTAGTCTGGGAAACACCTCACCATGTTTCAACCCAAATAAATATATCAAGATGAACTGGAACATTGATGTGCCAATGGATAAAGAGAAATGAATCGAGGCTATACGTGATTATTGGTGCTAATGTGCTAGCAGAAAATCTTGTGTTAAGCGTTCTACTTATCCAAGGTAAGATACAGAGTCAGAGGCAAGCTGAACCAAAATGGCAACGTTTTCACAGATTTTCACAGCATTTTTCAGAGACATAAAATATCCTCTGGTATGTGACTAGTTGGTCATGGGTTCGTCCTACAGGTTACTAGGATAATAATCCAAAACATTAGTCCAACGTTTGCCAGAACTACCTCAGGAAAAAAGAACATTTACATGTGCCACACTTCTATGGAAACTTCTGGAACTGATCTGGGTATATGTATATACCTAATTTAAATGTACACAGATATAGAGACAAATACTTCATCGCTCCCGGAGGAAATGAAATCGATACTCACCTGTATGTACGGGTAGGTGTTCCTGATCAGATAGAACATTTTCCGATGCGAGTTCAGATCCCCGAGTGTGAGTTTCTCCTCGGCCCCCTCTTTTGTCTTGCCCTTCGTCTTCTCCTCCAGTTGGTCCTCCATTCGGATGCGCTTCACCTCCCACCCTCCCTGTGTGGCCGCCTCGATGGACAGAGCCAGCAGGTCACGCAGATCCACAGTCTTCTTCTGCCTGAAGATGGAAAGCCTGCTGGACAGGACACCCGAGTAGAGGTGGTACAGGAGGCCCAGTCCGAGGAGGCAGAAGACCGCCACGCCCAGCGGGGACAGGCGGATACCCATGGGTGCCATAGCAATGACTGTAAAAGTCCGGATGATATTCTGATATAACTGGCCTGGTAATTTGGGTCAAAGAACGAAAGTGTTCAAAGGATCGGATTGGTTATTAGGACGAGGCAGATCTACATTTACGACACGGAGACAACGAAACCAGTTACAACAATACACAACCGGCCAAAACCATTCAATAAACTGATCGACAATATCGTACCAGAGATTAAGATCCAACTCGTCCAATTGACGAAATCAAAGCCCAAGCAGTAATAAGATAATAGTCTATCCTAATAATCCGATCAAACTGGTAATGATACAGAACCAGTGGTAATTTTAGACCAATAACCAGGTCTAACTAGTAATTATATTGTACAAGAGATTACGATATCAAACTGGTAATGATACCGAACCAGAGATTGGGCTGTACCAATAACCAGATCTAATAGATAGAACAATTATATTGTACTACAAAGTCAGATAGACCTAAACCAATATGTGGATGTACCTACAACCAGAACTAGAATTAGTAACGTTACAGTACCACAATTTGGTTAATACCAATTACCAAGTCTAACTAGTTATGATATTGCAACAGAAGGATTAAGATGACCAAATAACAAGACAAAACTGGTAATGGTATCGACCCAGAGATTAGTCTAACTAGCTTTATAAACCTTCAGCAGAGGTTAAAACTAGTTATGTAAAGGACGGTTTGATTAAACCGGTTTAGATATCGAACCGATAAGACTAAAGATAACGTTAAACTCGCTTTAACATCGTGAACTGGCGATGCCGAGCTCAGTAAAGACCAGTTCACCTGTTTATGCGATACACTTCTGTGTTTGCATTTATTTGCATTGTTATTAATACAGAAAACAAACACACACGTTAGCAGTTAGCTCGAGCGCACAGCTGTTTATCTTATATTAGCACGAATTTGCGTCTAAAACCCAGCCAATCACAGTCGACCCTCCTCCCAGCACCAAATCACCTAAATAACACGATATATCTCCTAAAATAGACTAAACAGATATAAAATTACACAAATAACTGAACCGGAGCAGACGAGAACGCAGCAGCTCGGATCCTGTTCCACGTCTGCGGCGCTCCGGCTGAATTTTACGATTTTCTACTTCCTGGTCAAACCAGAATGAAAACAGAAGCAGAGTCGACTCTTTGAATCGATTCTACGATTGGTGAGTCAATAACAGCCGGTGTATTGCAGTGAAATGATTCGACTCGATTCGCAATACGAACTACACCAATGCTGAACCGGCACTTAAATGCGTTGTGAACAGGGAGTCGACTCCAGTTTGAATTTGATTTCTTGTATTGTGACTAAAAGAAGTGACTCGATTCCATGCGGTAAAGTGAATCAATTTAAAGTCAATGCTAGTAACTCCACATATTCGATGCTTAAAATACATTTTTTGAATACTTAAAAAAGTACTTTAAGCAATTACAAAATAGCTTAAAATATGTGACCCCCGCCCCCGACATAACATTTTATTATATTGTATACAAATGCTAAATCGGATGAGCCTTGGTTGCCCATGACTCTGTCACCAGTTTACAATTGTTCTTTTCTTAAAATCACTTGAATTAACACTGACCACTGTAGACCAGGAACACCCAACAAGAGCTGCAGTTTAAGTTCTTTACCCGTCAATGCTCATATTGTTATACCTGGTCACTGTGAAAAACAATTATAAACGTTTTCAGTTTCATAAAGGAGGTAAATACAAAATACTAAAATTAAAGTAGAGAGCGCAGCGCCCTCTGTTGTTTACAGTGAAGTACACATATTCCCCCCAGAAATGTCCTAACAAGCAACATTACTTCCTTTTATTATACCAAGACTTCGCTGGAGGATCATGTTATGTAATATATGTAAATAAATGAATTAATAAAGATGTTATATTGTCAAAAATAAATTAAAATATTTAAACTATGTAAAAAAAGACATGAATTACAACAGAATAAAGATTGCATAATAACAAATGCCGTTTTCAGCCTTGGGGCTTTTCAATCACATATTATTTAGCTTGAGCTCTAACAACCATCAACTACAAATCTGGACCAAACAAAAATCAGCATAATCAATAATAATAATAAAAAAATACAAATGTAACGGTCACTTCACTGTGTACACATGACCACATACAGCATATTAAAAAAATATCTTCCAAATATTTTCACAGGCCTGATTTTCTTATATAACACTGTTACTGATATCATACAAACCAAAGAAGACACGTTTCACATAATATTACTAGTACGCTACATTATCATTTATTTATTTAACACTGAACAATTACAAATACATAATAAAAATAAAATTTCTGTGCAAACATCACAAACAAAATCTCTATTGGCTCTGTTAATCACAACTTTGATAATCAGTGCATGATTATTCACAAAGAATGAACAATAAATTAAATATTTTACTCTCTGATTTGGTATTATTTTAAACAATAACAATTTTTGACAACTATGCAACAAACATTAACGTCTATTTAGAAAATGGTGCAAATATTAACTTACTCACTACTTATTAATGTATAGAAAATAAATCATAAATTAGATACACCACCTTCCACTATTTTGGCATACATCATATACATATTATGTAAAGACGTACAAATATCTGCATCTCTCCATTTTATTCATACGAACCCTCTTTGTTTGTGTATATATGGCTTGTATGGTAAATTTCTATTGTAATTTGTGAGACTAATAAAGAATGATTAATGAAGCGAGACACAATCAATCTTGTAAACATTAATTTTGGAAGGAAATGGATCTGTGATGATTTGGAGATGCTTTAATTTTCAGTAACAGATCATTGGTCTTCCAACATAATAACAAGCCAAATTACAAGAGTAATTGTCAAACGTTTGAAGAAAGAATAGAAACTTGCAGTTGATGGCAGAACAAAGAATTGTTTGCTTGGGGTTTAACCAGCTACCATATGCCAGTTTTGTAAAAAAAATAATAATCAATGTCTTGATTTCTTTTAGATATTAAATTCCATTTAGATCCTCATTTACTGGCCGTACCCAATTATAACACCACCACCACCACCACACAAGTACATTTGTCAGATGTAATAACATTGAACCACATCCTGAGAAGATTAGTCGCAGAGATCAGCGCCGTACTAACATCCAGGCGTTTACCAGCCAGAGCGCGGCTGTTAGCGAATACACGGCCATCTCACGTCGGCTTCGCTCTTTATTCTCGTTCTCCAATGACTGAAGCCTTCGGTTCAGCTTCACAATCTGCTCAGAAAAGAAGAAACGAAATAAACAAATATAGAAATAACGAACTCCCTTATTACTTATTTTTCAGGGACAAAAAATACAAAAAATAATATTTTAGAGTTATTTTCAAATTATTGTAATGTTTATTTTGTGCACATATGCATTTGTTTTTGCATCAAGCTTACTAAAATACTGTAATGATATCTTGTTTATGAATGCCCACTTAGTTAGTTCGGAGGTAAATACAAAATACTAAAATTAAAGTAAAGAGCGCAGCGCCCTCTGTTGTTTACAGTGAAGTACACATTTTTCTCCCAGAAATGTCCTAACAAGCAACATTACATCCTTTTATTATACCAA
This sequence comes from Hoplisoma paleatum, assembly GCA_028565875.1. Lineage (NCBI taxonomy): Eukaryota > Metazoa > Chordata > Actinopteri > Siluriformes > Callichthyidae > Hoplisoma > Hoplisoma paleatum. Next base: position 12,145 of record JAOTRQ010068283.1, read on the forward strand.
GACTTCGCAGAGAATTCAAACCTTCCACTAGCTGGAGGATCATGTTATGTAATACATGTAATCAATTGTTCAGTCAGGCATCAGGACTGTGTGTGTGTGTGTGTGTGTGTGTTTGTGCGTGCGTGACATGAAAAAGATCACCTGTCGTCTGAGTGCAGAAGCATCGACTAAAGCTGCATCATCAGAAATGCTCTCCATACTGACCTCCAAGACTGTACCAGCATTTCTGAAACACAGAGGAACAGTTCTGAGAAAATGTTTCTAAAGACTAGTCACATGTACAAATATGTACAGTAAAAGTACCACAGAAATCAAACTAAACTATATACAGTGGAACCCCGGTTAACGACCACAATCCGTTTCGAAAGGTCGGTAATCCGAAATGTTCACTATCCGAAACACATTTCTCCATAAGAAATAACACAAATACAATTAATTCGTTCCGAGTCCCGGTTACCTCGCTAATATATGAACATTACACGATATACAGGAATGTTTTTATAATGAGAACAGTTATAATACAGTACACATGGAGTTAAATCAACATAAAAAGCATTTAAACACAAGAAAACATTTAGTAAAC
>JAOTRQ010068294.1:0-12722 GCA_028565875.1 Hoplisoma paleatum
TATATAAATAAGCATAAAATTGAGGAGAATATTAGTGGTTTACACAAACTACAAGTTTGGTTCTAAGGAAATATGCAAATACATATACTGTACTCAATCCAAAGTGATGGAACAAGCTTCTATTGTCCTTCAGAAATTGACCCAAATAAATTTGTGTCCAACAATCTGACACACTGGTGTTTAATTCTCACAGTAAAATGTTAAAAGTGCAGAGTTTAGTGGACTACTAGTAACTTCCAAATCAGGACTGGTCTAGATCCATTTGGGACACATAGCAGGGAATTCGCAATAATATAACCACATGGCTACCAGTCTCTGGTTTCCCCACTGATATCCATGTCGCATATGTTCCGTTTACTAAAGGTGATCTTTGGGTCACCCAAGACTAACGGAACTAACCTTTCTGGACCACATTGCACAATATACATTTTTAATTATACATTTGTGTCATGTACATGTTCCACTCAGACACCATATTGTAAGTTGCTTTGGACGAAAGAATCTGGCAAATCCAAAAAATGCAAATGTAGACCTAAAGATTAAAAAAGCAAGCCAATTATCCTTGCATGCAAATACAGAAGAAAAATGTATTATTGCCAGACTACTAAATCAGGATTGCAAGTTATGACTTGGTTAAGTTTTTCACTATTTCATACATATGTTCTTTTTTGGCATAGAAAATATGTTCAAGTCATTGTTTCTATTTGTCCATTTATATTTTAGTTTTTAGTTTTAGTTTTCATTTTTATTCTTGTTAAGTTTAGAACTTTTCTCGTGTGTACTTGGTTGAGAATTTCTTTAATAGTTCCACATATTTTGCATTGTAGTCACACTCTGGTGTGTTCTGAGCATCTTCTAAACGTTGGTGTATTATCTCCTTTTATTAAGTATTGGCGCCACATATGACTAATTTTGCATTATGGGTATTACTAGATTGATATGGTTTAATGATTCATGAAGACTTTTCAAACAAAAGTTTCTAAAACATTTTTTATGTTTGAAATATAAGTTTAACATACTTTCATATTCCGTACAATGTGGTTCTCTACTACAATCTAAGTGGTCAGACTGGTTATCATAGAGTCATTCATGATTCTTTCACTCGTAAATAGTTCCTTAGAACATAAAATGTATGAACCCATTTCAAGTTTGTGACTCATTTGTTTACTGTAATTCTTTAAAAATAGAATAAACAAAGCAAACACACCTAGCATGGGCGGCCCAAACAGCACTGGCAGACACTCGACGATGGTGACTAGACCCACGGCACTTGAAAACCTCTGCGCCCCGACCAGATCCATGAGAGTCTCGAAGAGCACAGAGCTGAGCCAGCCGAAAGCCAATCCAAAAAATATAGCGTATATGCTAAAACCCAAATAGTCCACTGAGAGTGGTGCCAACAGATGGCATACGCCATTATAAAGCACAGCCACAGCGAAGAAATATTGTATGCGTGGGCGCACCCAGCGCGTGTTGGCCACCAGGCCCATGGAAGGTCGTGCCACCATGTCTGTGAAGGCCAGCATAGAGAGCAAAAAGGCAGCTTTGTCCTTGGAGATTTCCTTGCTCTTGGCATAATTGCTGAGGAAGACGAGTGGCGCGAACAGACCAAAGAACATGACCACGTTGCCCATAAGGTAAAGCAGAAAGCCACGGTGTTTAAACAGGGTCAGGTCAATAAAGCTGTTTATGGTTTGCATAGCAGTCTTCTTCTCACGGCTTCCGTCTTCCTTTAAGTCGGCTTTGGGCTGTGGCATTGGTCCGATGGGCCGCATTAAAGAACCTGCCACGCAGCAATTAAACAGGGCGCCACCTAGAATCAGAAAGCTGCCTCGCCAACCAAAAATATCATAAAGCCAGCTGTTCAGTGGTGCCAGTGTAGAGAGGAACACTGGGCTGCCAGCCATGGCAATTCCATTAGCTATAGGACGACGCTTATAGAAGTATTTGCCAATCATCGTTAGTGCTGGATTTAGATTAAAGGCCAAACCCAGACCTGTAAAAGAAGACAAATGTAACCATTATGTGTGTTATATACAGCATTTTTTTTTTTCAAAAAAGATTATTCTTTAACAAACCGCACTACCAGCAAATCCTTTTCTGTCAAAAACTTAGCAGTTACCCACTTACAAACTGTCATCCCCAGTGCAGAAAATAATCTGAATGAAAATACCAGACTAATATAATGCCTAGCATTAAACTAAATATCGCATTCTTAGACTATTTGATTCTTATTTCTATTCAATTTAAAACAATTAGGAAGCATCAGATAAACGTGGACTGTCAGATGTGAATGTAACAAGAATGAAAATTTGAAATTATTTCTTCATTATTATTATTTTTAGGTAATTAAACTGAAGTCATATTAGATAAGAATTTGTATTATACATATTTCTTAGAAACTTTAGGATATAAAACATACGTAGGAAATCAGTAACTGATTTCTCAAATCTCATCAGCATAAATCCTGGATGTTTTTTTTAATAAATCAGGCAACAAGTAAGAAGAGAGCATCTCTTCATACTCACCCCCTATTACTCCGACACAGAAATACAAGCCCTCCACGGTGTTACAGAAGGATGCACAAATCAGACCAGTGCCTGCCAGACAACCTCCAACGATCATGACTGGTCGACTGCCATACTTGTTCACCAGGATGCTACTGACTGGTCCTGTTAAAAGGAAAAATGGGCGAATAGGCAGTATTATGTTTGTATAAATAAATTATGTATAAATGTAACCAGCTTGTTAAGCGACTGTTTCTGTGAAGGCGACATATAAATGATAGATAAATCATTATTTTTAGTACAAAATCTCAACACAAAAAAGTAAAAATAAGTTTTAGTTAAAAAACAAACAAACAAACAACAACAAAAAACTCTTAACACTAGATGGCAGTGTAATGCAGGTCCTCAAATCAACGTGACTGGTTTTGCTTACAAATCTCTCCAAACATGTTCGACTTTCTGTAACTTCCTTTGCATGTCTCAATGTCATTATTTCTACCCCACATACACACTTCACAAACCAAACAACAGAGTACTTCATACATCCTAGTTTACGGTAAGTTTTAGCAAGTTGAGCGTTGTAAACAGGCGGCAGTGGGGTTGTTCTCTTATACAACTGGTCTCAAATCACAAAGCCAGGACATTACACACCACACACACACTACAGCAAGCTTTCACATTTCATCTTCACATCCCACTCTGCAACTGGTTGTAATGTCTTTATTACATACAGCATGTTGTCATCAGTCTGTCACACTGATGACAAACAAAATTGCACTGAGAAGAACGTTTGCAAATCATGGAATCCTACAAATATCTCCTAATAATAAGGACAGAGTTTAAAACACCAAATTTACAGAAGAGCCGAAAAAAAAAAAGAATAGTTTGCACTTACTTTATATACTGATTTCACCTATTTAAAGCATATTTGACACAGATCAAAATTCGATAACCGTGTCAGTGGTAGAGTTAAACAACAGCTGTCATGTGATGAAACTAAAATATGGCCAAAATGTCAATTACATCATTTTGGCTCTTAGATTCAATTCCCAAGATTGCAGTTTGTGTTTAAGTAATACATAACCATAAGTTTTTATTTAAAACAACCACTGGTTTATTATAGGACTGGCCAAAAAGTAAAGCAAAAGCAGTGTGTAAATCAGATAATATTCTTTTTCTTTTTTTTAAAGTTACTTCTAAAGTTGAAATGAAGTTGAATTGCGATATTCCCAAACATTTGCAGCGTGGGAGGTGAAGAAGAAATCTGAACGCTTGCTGTAGTGTGTGTGTAGTTCTACAGGACCATAAAAAGCTAAAATCTTCAGACAAGGATTTAAATGTGACAGGAGTCGCAGCTACATTATTGGCTGCTGAAAAGGACCTGGAAATAATAGCAAACAATGAACTATGAACATAACAATACGCTAACAATTCACGATTAAATTTTAGACTCAATATGAAGTCAAATTTACACACAACGATGTGAAAAAATAAATTCAGATGGTGTGGCAAATACTGGGTGTTGTCCACTAGTACTATTTCATAGTGTGATGTGTCAGGCATATTGTGCTAATACATTCAGGTGCAGAAAGTACATAGTTGCATAAGCCTAATTGAAAACACTGATTCAAGTTAAAATGACGTGCAGTTTAGCACAAATGTGTAACCATCCTGTGTCGCACTGCCTTATGTATGGAAGCTTGTATGCATGAATGATTTGAGTAACGCCCAAATCGGTTACAACAGTCCCGAGAGTGGCTTGTGCAATAATGTATGTATTAGGTTCATGATTACATGCCATGTAAATTGTTCTTCAGAAGTCAGATCTTGTCCCAGAATACAACACTTGTTTAATGAATACTGAATGTATATAGTTAATGTGCATCATCCTGTGACTGTACAGCTACAAGTCCAGAGAGAATTAAAAGAATGAAGCCTTTGTAAAGATGGCAAGTTACAAAGGCGCTCCAAGTCTATAATTTCTTCCTAATTACTTATTCGACATGAGGAATGATAATTAAACAATAATTAGATAAGCTGTTAACACAAAGCTTATTTGTGCATACTAAAATAAAGCTTTAGCAGTTGCACTAAATAATCTAATTAAATACGTTGTTTTGCACCTCACACTTTTCTATTGAATTTAGGTACTTATTTTACTAAATTGGAAGTAAAAGCTACACCGGCGGCCTCGTTGCCTACAAACAATATACAGAAAATAAAGTTATCGGCCGCAACAGTCTCTGACAGTCTCAATAAGCATTGGCATGATGAATAATTTGTTATATTTACTCCAAACTGTCTTATATATGCAATGCATTAAGTCCAAGGAAGAAGTAGTCAGTATGTGTGAGTACACTGGTCTTTAGACGGAACACTACAATGCTACGTTTATTAAAGTTGATCAAAGACGATAAATAAGACGCATATCTTTAAACACCACCAGCAAACACACAGAATACAATGCTTTGTAAGTAGCAAGTTAGAAGTGGGTAGCAGACTGGAGAAACACATCTGTGCTTGCTTATTTAACTTCACTGTAGGGAAATGGGGCAGCCAGATAAGAAGCAGCTAGAGCAAAAGGTCAGCAAAAGTGAAAACCACTGACCTCCAGCATACATGACTGCCAACATAATAGAAGAGATCCAGGAAACCTGGCTGCTGCTGGCATTGAAGATCACCTCGATCTCTTTGAAGAAGACAGTAATGGACTTGGGAAAGGCGTAGGAGAAGCCAATGCTGATGAAGGCGCCGACCACGACGGCCCAACCCCAGCCCCCTTCTGGGGGGGTGTAGCCCACTGGACCACCTGTTGCTGGAGGCATGACTACTTGCTTTGAACGCTCAAGAGCAAGAAGGCAGAGTCAAATTAGGACAGTCAACCTGTAACAGATGAGACAAAAGCAAAGGATTTAATAATAGTATGGAATGAAATGATTGATTAAGAAACACACAAATGAAATCATTCATCTACCAGATTCTAGACAAATACATAACTTGAGACGGTGGTGGTTAGATTGAATTCCATCTGTGTTTATTATTACTTATTGTCACAGGAAGGTGGTTCTGGTTTCGATTCTCAGACAGGGATAGTGTCTGTATGGGTTACCTATAGGAACTGTGGTTTGCTCCCATGATCATGAAACATGCAATCCTATTTAGTACAAAATGTGTCCCAATTGTCTCATATGTATCCAGCCACCTGTATAGCTGTATAACCCAGTGCATTGCAGAGCAAAGATAAATAGGAAGGCTTGTGTCAGAAATGGCATACAATAGAAAACAAATCACTAAACTGGAAAGCACAAACTGAGGTGGAACCTCTAAAGTCAGTCAGCAGCAGTTGAGGATAAACATGTCAGTTGCAAAACTAAAACTTGACTAACAAAACAAATCCTACATCAACATAAAGATTGTTTGGTAAATTTAATTTGAATGCCAATTTTCTCTTGATGCTTACATCTTTAGTAGAAGGTTTTACTTTACCATGTGTGCTGGATGGAATAGCATCAGAGCCATGTACAGAGTACACGATAAACTTATCATAAACTAACTTCAAGTTTAGGTTGCTATCAGCATGTACCAGAACTCATAAATGCACGTTCGTCTTCAGCATGGTTCTAAATTCAGCAACTTCCCACATTTGCAGTAATCTCTATGACTGGTCCATATTTTTATGACTTCTGGCACTTAAATAATTTTAATTAGGTTTTACAATTAATTGACCTAACAAAAAAAATCACAAAAAGTACCATAACACAAAAGCAATAAAAATGATGTCATGGTGTTAATCCAGAGGCTAATATATAAGGCTAATATATAAAATACAGATGAATATGAAATCTAAACACTGCTTATAAAACAGTGGCAGCTTGAAAGCATCTAAATTCCAAACATGTCGAGCACTATGTAATTTGGAACAGTTTGCAGGTATTTGCAGGTAGAAAGCATTGAATGCAGTGATCTGAGAAAGAAATGGATGTTGTTCTGTAAACACGAGTGTAGTTGGATCATTAGTCACATTTTTCCACTGTTTAACCGATATTCTACACAAGCAAAGTAACACTTCAGCTACTGCTGACAGCTCATTAACTTGAGCTTTCCTCATGCGCAGCCAAGCAAGCCCTGGTGAATTGCTATTATAAATTTTACAAAGTGATTTCAATTAAATTGTAGGAATTGCTATCATGACCTTGTTAACAAGGTACAGCCACGTTAGCTCAAACTGCATTTGCCGGGCAGACTTCATTAGCCACACATACGTACTCAGACAAACCCAGAACGTTGAATTTAAGAACACCGTTAATCAGGAAAGTAATCTCAGAATTCCAATAAGTACATTTTTTTCAAAAAGTTACTAATTTGCTTAATTCAGCAAATAAAAAGATACAAAAACTGTGCACCCAAATGAACAGTATTGTTCCCTGTAATGAACTTCATGCAACAACACCAAAAGTACATGCTAATTAAATGATCAAGTGATAACCATGTGGCTTTTAAAAAATATACACATAGAAAAAGTCAAAAAATACCACATTTTGTCTTTTAAGATGCTATATGAGTTTATCAGAGTTACACCCATCTTTCTACAGATTTATAAGCAGATTTGGAAACCTAATGAAACCCTGCTGCATCTGGTCTTCCTCCATAAACATTACAATCTTGACATGTACTACCACTCCCTTGTCAATACCTCTGCATGGGTTCACATTTAAAAACTGTTTCTCTCAGTTTCTGTAGTAAGTACAGATATGTTTTGCAAGGTTGGATTTTTTTGGCTTTTATAATTGATACATACACTATAATGGCTTTTTATGTCGTTTTTCAAAGCAATGTATTGCCTTGCAGACTTCTAAAATGGTGATCAAAGTTGCATCTCATAGGCAAATACCAGTTTGGCCCATTTTCCAGCCAGCAATAATGATTCTGGCAAATATTTAAATGAAAACCCTCATCAGTGACATCACTTACAACGTGGCAGAATAGGTGTTTGTTTAGTTTGTTAAAGCCTCAATATGGTTCGTTTTGGCTCCACATAAGACCTGGGCATAACTAGGCAAATAATGCTTGATAGCATTGTTAATCTTTTATTTAAAATCATCCAATGATAATACTACAGTGACTGTCAGGGCCGTATAAACCACAAAATCGGAAATCTAGCTATTCAGACGATTTACATATAAGGCAACATGGGACATTCTTATCCATGCTATTAAGAGAACAGTTACTAAACATAATATTAGAATTAATTGGCCTAGCGCTGGGCCTGCAAAATAAAAAAGTTCCAGAATTCAGCTGTGCATGACCTTCCGTGTTTTACCCCACACAATCCAAAACATGCAACAGCATTACAATCCACAAAAATGCACACAAATGTTTGGGACACACAAAAATTACGCATATCTACACAGGTCAACGTTTTGGTGAAAACAACCAGCAGCAGTCTTGAACATTGCAGAACACCAGAACAATGCTGCAGGTCAGGTATTCTAGTTAAGAATCCAAAAAGAGAAGTCTAACAATAACCAGATCACAAGCAGCACTATTTATAGGAAAGCATAGCAAGTGACAATGTCTGGGTAGTACACACAAAGAACCCGAAAGCATGACGACCATAGCTGAAGCATGTAACTTGAAAAACAATATCGGACATTCTGCTGCAATGGAACAGAATCATCCACACCATGCCAGTACCAATTTAACTTTAACCAAATTCAATACCGAGTGTCATGTCTCCTGCTGGTAAGCAATGACCCATTTTCCTCACATTAACACACAGCAAGAATGTCATGCGGCAGGTAATATCATATTAAATGCTGACTTAAGGAGTTTAGGACGTTGGGCTCATGTGTCCGTTCATGCTCATTTTGGCACACCTAGGTTACTGACTGCAGACTGATCAGCCTTCAATAACTGATCTGGAAAATGCCCTTTAGTCCCTAAATGAATCAGTAAAACTGAATACGGTTGAGGTCCATTGACATTGGCCTGCAAAAATGCTCATTCAGCTTTCCCAAGGTTTCTGGTTTCACATATCTGGCTTAGTTATTAACTAAATAAGCAAAAGAAGGAAAACTTTGATCTGAAGATGTGCTGAAAGTTGAACTCCTTTTCAGCCATAGAAATATCAATATACCAAAAAAAAATCAAATATTTGGCAGTGTGAATAACAAAGGTGACATGGTCAAGTCTAAATAAAATAAGGTAATTATTAAATAGTAATGCTCCCAGTGCAATCATAATTAAACAAATCCTTTAGATTATTAAACGAATCCTGTAGATTTACATGATCCCTGTACAGATACGGGTTGGAGAAAGAACCTACCCTGGCAACCTACTCCGTAAAAAAAAGGAGGGCCTTACAGAGTGCCCCAAGAATCGAAAACGACTCGAATAGGTAAAATACATACATGTACACTACTACGCCTATAAAACAATCTAAATTTGAATAAAATCCATTCATCCATCTTCTGTCAGTTCTATCTGGTGGCAGGAAAAATTACTTTAGACTTCCGTGGTATTGTGACATAACCATCTAACCCCTAATTACACCAATTGTTTCATTTTCAAAGACCTGTGTATATTTAAGATAAGCTACGTAGAAACTCCAAAAAAAAAGCCTCAAATCAAAAAGATGACGGTAATTTAATAAAGTAATTACTAATATTAGTCCTGCCAACTCCTGTACTCTCAAAAGCCCACCCACTGCATGTTGGTTCAAGCACTGACGTGAACAGGAAATGTAATACTTTCATTTAGGATGTATTCTTTTTGCACAGTATATAAGCAATACAATTGGAGAAGTTTGATATGTGGCATACGTAATTAGGCTTCAGTGAGAGACAGTAACTGACAGTACAAAAAAGTCTGATTTTTCTGAAAAAAAAATTGAACATCTAAATGCATTCTATATCAATAATTGTTAAATTTGGTATTACCGACATATATAAAATGTCTATATATCAGAGATGTCTTGCAGATGAGCACCAGCCTAGTGGGTAGTGTGCCATCAACTGGAAGACTGGGAGTTCAAATCTACTGTGGAGTCCTTGAGCAAGAGTGCCACACGATGGCGAGCCAGAGTTCATCCAAGTTAGGTAAAGTAACGAAAGAATTAAGTTGTACTGTACATCCGTATATGTATATAATGACGATGGCAGTCTATTTGCCATCAGGGAATATTTCCTAATTATGCATTTTAGAACGTCAGCAATGCTTAGATATGCTCGAATAAATAAAACATGGACATTATTAATTTACACTTCATCAACTATTATCAATTGCATCATAAAAAAAATCTAATACACAAAAGATCAGATGTTTCACTTGTGATGATCAAATATGCTGCATCCTAGAATCTTGCTGTGTGGCTGCTATACAATTTCTGTACCATGGCCACCACATACTTCAAGCAGAACAAAAATCGCAAGGAACTCATGCGGCCAAATAAGCCTTTGCAAACTTACAAGCTGGCATACTTTTGCAGATTAAATTGGCACTGCGTGAAGTTATGTATCATTGTACACAAAAGCAAATTTACCATCTAATTTTAAGCGCCACCTCACTTGCTTATAATCACGCTTCAGTTCAGTCTTAATAGTGGTAAAAGAGACGCAAAATGCTTAGAAGCCTTGCAGATTAAGTATTAAACCACAGAAGGTTTGGGATCACTATGCAGAAAATAGATATTGTATGGGTGTGTTTGCTCATGTTAGTTGATGGTTTCAAATATGCTAAAGCATTTGAACAAATATACATGACATTTAGCTTGCATATCATAATGGTAAAACAAACTTAAGGAACCATATAAATGCTACGAGTATTAATTAGTTTGTCCAAAATTAAAATTAATATTACACGACAGAAACTTGCTGATCCATACAAATAAGTATAAAGAGTACTGTAGAAAGACTGTGGGATAAAACAGGCTTTTAACAACTTCAATAGGCACATCTTCACAACCATTAACATCCTTAAGAAAAGCCAAAACTACACAGTAAATGAACGATTTTTTCTTCGTGGGAACAGAATAAACACAAACAGGTTTGTTTTATTTTCTTAAAAAACAACCTACGAAACCTCAACTATACACTACCAATGTGCAACAAATATCCGGATGGTACAATGATACAAATGGTATTCAGGTCAACCCTAAACAAACGTATGCTACCAGTAAGCATGCAGAATGGTCTCTTACTAAATTTTTAAACACTCACAGACTAAAATTTCAGTTTGTATGCCTGCTTCCAGCACAGTATTACTAATTCGGTCAGGTTCAAGGGCAATTTAAGGTTAGACCTCAGATAATACCAAATGCTATGAATAGGAACAATAAGCTCTGGACAGCCAAAAATGGAATGGTACTTAGGACAGTTATTCCAGCAGACTTAACATACCAAACAATGCACTTCTAAACAATACGTGCATTGGGAAAAAAGTTCTGTCCCTGACCTTACAACCTACTGCCGTTCTTACATTATTCCAACACATGCACTTCAATAGCCTCTTTCCATCACGTAGTCAAGTACAGTTATAAACTGACTTAGCTCTTCAAATATAGTACTAATAAAATGTTCTGACACAGTGACCAAAATCGAGCAGAGCAGAACACTAGAATGCAGAGTGTGTGTGATAATCCACCCTAATGATTGCAAGACAGCAGCATTACAGTTACAAATTCGAAATGCAACCCCTGAGCTTTAGCTGGAATCAACTGCAGTGTTACCATGTTGCACAGCATTTTGCCCTGGTAGGCATTTCACATAGAATGCTCAACATCAATCTCCATGTTATACTTCCTTTGTTAATTAAATGAAAAAAGGGTTACATTTAAATTCTGCACAGACAACCAGGTTGAGGCAGACAGTAAGCAATGTGCTTTTACCATGTCTATTTAAGTAGACCTAAGTGCACTGGATGAAAGTTCAAACAAAGTTCAATCCCTGTTATTGATCAGACATGTTTAATGCTGTTACACCACTTTTTTTCAATGTTACTTTTTAAAACTGCAGTATGTAAATGAAGAGCAGTATTATTCCTAAATGAGGAGGGAACAAAATGTTGTAATCAATTGTGTAACTGTGAAAGTGCCATTGCCTACACACAGTCTAATATACAGAATTTAAAAGAGGGTAGGTACTCCGGTAGATTTCTGCAGGAATAACAAAGTTCCTGACAAAACGTTGCAAGCCATGTCACACGTCTACATACGCACCTTACGCATGCGCATGCACGCACACACACTAAGCCAAACAGTCAGCTTGTTTCATTTAGAAAATAACGATGAATAAAGATGAAGATCAATACAGTCAAAACAAAGATGTACCGGTGTCTGAGCAAGAAATGGCAAATAATAAAAAAAGAGCTTGCAATCTCTTCATCGAACAAGAGACTAGATACACACTACATGCTTTGCAAAAGTATTCCTCCACTTGGTGCAAGAAAATCATGTTGCAGAAGAATTACACAAGCTGGGAAAAGTGCTGCAACTCCAGTACTTTCACACTTTTGTTTAGTGCATGTTCACCAGGGAAATTAAAGTTGGTTTTGTATAATGGAACAATTTTTGCTTCTGACCCACCTCTACTAAATATATTTCCTCTAATTTTTGTCAGCAGTGTATACGGCATATTATAGCATGACTGTCACAAAGACCGCAAACAGAGTTTGTCATGCAAGTTCAGAAGGAATGCATAGCTATATTATGGGTTCTTTGTTAACAGCTTAGAAATGCATGCAAGTACATCCAAGACTGGCTCACTTTCAAGAAAACTAATAAAAAAGTATGAGAACCAATAGTCAATCAATTCCACAAGGCTTTAATTTTGAATAGCAGGTTAATGTGACTTCCACTTCACAAAGCCCAACAGTCTCAAGTGACCAAACACTTCCTAAATCAGTCAACACAAGAGAATGAAAAAGGGAGCGAAATCCATTCAATAATTTAAAGTTGCAAACACAGATCAAGTTAGTTTTTAAAGTTAGCCTTTCTCAAGGGCCTGAAAGAAGCAACCTGGCAGTAGTTGGTCTTGAAGCAGTTGCATTAAGATTACTAGCCTGCTAAATAACCGCAGTCTCTAAAATGTTTGTCAAATGTTTGATGTATTGAATCACAATTATGGATGTAATAATTAAGCATTAGAACACGAGAGGGAGTGTGTTATCGCGAAATAACATCACGGCTGTGATTCGGTCGCAGGCACGAGCCGAAGGCGA
>JAOTRQ010068305.1:0-12722 GCA_028565875.1 Hoplisoma paleatum
GTAGCGGAGTGTAGCAGAGCCTGGATTTGAACCCCCAACCTTTGGGTTCCCAGCCCAACGTTCTACCCACTAGGCTATACTGTCCCTAAAATCTAGTCCATAAAAAGCAATTAGTTCAAAAATATCTAATGTTGTCTTCTCATAAAAAGTGCATTAAAAGTGTGTGCACTTCAGATTTCATGTACTGTTGTTCTGTACTGTCGGAATACATGAAGAGAACCTGACCTTGACAAAGTTGGCAGGAAATATTCCTTGTTTTCCTCTGAGCTCTCCTTCCAGCCAGCCCTCCTCATTTGATGGTTTTACATTTTTGACCACATCACCAGCAGATATCGTCATTTCGTCTCCCGCTGTTCCCTCGAAGTCCAATAAAACCAGCACCTCTGCACAGATAATATTTACATTGTACAGTAGCAATAATAGAAGAAAATTTCAGTGAAAATAATAATAAATTAGTCAGTGATTGAGTGGTCAGATATATTCACGATTGTGATTTGATAAATGAATGAAGACAATACAATTAAATAGTTAATAAATACTAATAATAATGATGGAGTAAAGTGACATTGGATAGGATCGAAACAGCCGAGGAAGGTTTTATTTGTTTCCTGTGTCAGCATTGGTTTTCTAGGGGTGCCTCAGTTTCGTTCAGCAGATCTAATTACACGCCGTCAGGCCAATTGGTCCTACTGAAAATTGTGTTACTGCTGTCTGAGTTACATGGTAGGACTTTGGGTAACTTCAGGACTGTGGTTGATGTCATTAATGGTTTGATTCCCTCGTCACATTAATGTTTTTTCCAAGAGGCTCCAAGGAGTTCGAGTGAGTGTCACCCAACGTTAGTGATAGAGAGGAACATATATTATGGGTGGCATTTTAACATTAACATTTACCCCCATGTTAGTGTTTGTGTGTTTAAATCAGGCGCTTTATACATCAGTCGTTGGTGTTACCAATTTTAATGTTAGTGTTAAATAGAGAAAGAAAGAAGCCAAAGTGCATTCACAAACTAAATATGATTTAACTTTAAAGCTTTAATATTTAATATAAATTCAAGACACATCATGTTAAATATCGAGATCAAATTGAGCACCCACCCACTCCCCAACACATGAATGAAGTGGTATTATGTTGCGGTCTGCTTGTTTGACACAAAACAACTGGCTTGAGTTTGCCATGCATGTTTATGAAAATTTTGCAGAATAACATGTTCCAGCAGGTTAAAGGTATGTGGCATGTAAATCCATGTAAAGTGAACACTTGATTGTAGCATCTACATTTTTCAGCTAACCTGCCTTTTATTTCAGAAAAAAATATTTGTTTTTAATTATACATAATTCAGAAACTTAATTTTCTTCTTCATCGGTCAGTAGACTTTCAAAATAACATTAGTCTTACTAATAGCAAAGCAACCACCAAGTACACTATGCAAACGCAGCATAAGATCTATTATGAACGTTAATAGATCTATGAACATTAATAGTAGAATTGTAAACTTTCATATTAGAACTGTGACGTTTGTAGTCGTATTGTGAACTTTTGCAGTAAAAGTGTGAACATTTCTCAGTTGTACTCAGTTTTTTTATGTTTACTGTTATATGAACTTTTATGGTAATTTGGTGACGTAGCAGTTTAAATGTAAAAGTTCAGTTTAACTATGAAAGTTCAAGGAAATGTTATTTCCTCAGAAACGGTACGTACGTTTTATTGTGGTCCTTATATTTGTTGTCTACAGGCTATGGCTTTGTAACTTATATACACAAACATGTGTAAACTACATTGTTTTCAAAACTACAATCTGAGTGGAGGATGAGCAACTTTGCTCTAGAAGAGACGGATCTACAAAAATTACTTTTTTGTGCAGTTATTTCACTAAAAAGTTTTAAAATAACCAAGATGAACATTTGACAGCATTCCACAATTGTCACACCAACAATCATAACAAGGACAACAAGGAGTTCATAATGAAAAGATTAAAGAAAACTCACTTGATGTTTCACTTTATTATATAAGTTCAGGGATCTGTGCAGGTCACTTAAGCTTTATTTAAACATAGCCATTCTTTAGGTCCTTCACTGGACATAGGAACACATGCTAGCCTGGGAAATGGCTGTAATTTTACTTATATGGCTTAATTATTAAAGTTAGCATTTGCGAGTGACTTTAGTCATATGCAGTGTCCCAATTCAAATGTAAGATTTCTGACAGTGCAGAAATATTTTACTACTGTAAAAATATTTACTTAATTCTACAGTAGTAAAATTAATCAGTATGGTAGAAGTGGGTGCCTGAGCCAAGACATAATCAATATCAGAATAAATGATCTTTAAGAATCTCAGAAATCAAACACTTTGTAAAACAGATTTGTTTCTAACATATAAAACAATGCTATTAAAAATACAAAGACTCACCCATTTCCCTAAATGCTGTGCTCTGTCCTAAACATTCAATGGTAGAAGTCTACTGAACAGGTTGGATTCGGGAGTTTAGAGTCCTAAATCTTAAAAGCCTAAATACTGAAACACTCCTTCTTTTCCTCAGTCAAATATTAACTTTGAGAGGCTTTTCCAGCTAGTCATGACAAGCTACACACCTACAGACGGTGTAGTAAAGAGAGAGAGAGGTAAAACAGGTTTCTACTGGAATGAAAACACCTGAGCACATGAGAACATTCATAACAGGAAATTCAAGGCACTAGAAATATACATGATACATTCCAGTAATACTTTTTTTGGGTTATTTAAGGAAATAGATTAGGATAATAAAATTATTTCATTAAATAATATTTTATTCATGAAACATTTTACATACATAATTGGTGTGATAAAATAATTGTGCAAAACAGTAACGACCAGTAATTCAACCAGATCTATCTTGAATAATATGGTTTAATTCACAATATGTTGAATTAACAAACATAATAAAAATGTTTCTGGTGTTTTTCTTCACAGACAATCTCCAGGTAAATATTTTACTGTCATTCAAGATGTGACAGTAAGAATTCAGACCCATTATTACCACTGCACATTAGTTTTGCTTTCTGTCTGGCTTTGTGCACCCACCGGCTGTGTTTCTGTAGCGAGTGAAACAATCGATAAAACAGAGTTTCTTGTGGCTGTTAAAGACGGCTGATCATAGATGGTACAATGTGACTCGCATGTGCAACCCTGCCCCTCCTCGGTGTAAAGAAGTGACCAACAACTGCACCAGTATCAATAGGGGTGGTGGGTGGTTGTGGGGGCCTGAGATAAGCTCTAGAGGGTCACAACTGATTGAGATTAAAATGGCGAATCAATAATAAAATTAAAATAATAAAAGAAGCTTTTACAGAGGCACTTTGGTAGTATAGTGCTTAATGTGCTTGAGGTTGGAATCTGAGCTGTGCCATCGAGTTTGTCAGGAACATTCCGACTCGCTATCATTGTTTTTATTTGGCAGCCAAACAAAATGTATGAATGAAGTCATTAAAAATGACCAAAATTATATTAAAATTGTTCTAGGTCAGTAAGTTTTACACCATAGTATTTAATCTATTGAGTCTCAATAGATTAACAATTTACAGCAATTTATTCAATTAGCAAAATACAATGACAAAAAGACCATTTTACATAGCTGCATAAAATGTAATACGCAACACATACTAACATATTCTCTTACAGTGATATTTTGAATTTAATGGATATAAAATGTTTTATTACTTTTACATATAAACCAAATAAATCTAAAGATGGAAAGAGGTCATTCTAAAGTTAGAACTGCACTGGTACAGACTGTATTGTCAGGAGTCGATCATTATAATACAATTAAAATCAGTTAGCACAGAATTATTATGTCTAATATCTATGTCTCTTCCTTAAAGTGTGTTCATATTATCTGTATATAGAGTCGCATATGAATATTATGATAAGAATAATTTCATCACACTGAATAATCAGTGTAAATATCTGGACCTACTGCACACAGTTGGAAATCATCTCAAAAGCTTTTTCAGTATTGATTAAAATGCGCATTGAATATTTTTATGTATCAAATAAATTGAGGATATAAGCATCTAGTGGTCTCTAAATCAATCTGAATTAGATTTTGTAACTAAGAAATCCAGAAGTAACAGACAAGTAACATAAGTTTCTGTTCCTGGTTGCTGGTGCAAATGTCTTCTGCTGACTGGTCTGCGACTGTCTTTATACCAACTGAATTTTCATCTGGGGTCCTCAAATATATTACATTTAAGAAGAAGCAGCTCATCATCTTCAGGCTTGAAGGCACTTGCTCATCTTCAGTGTGTATGTATTTTATCTGTCAAGTCTGTCAATTCTATACGTATCATACTTTATATAAGTGTATATAACTTAGATAAATAAGTCAAACTATGTGAACCTGCTACACACAATTGCAAAATAACATAATCTATACAGCAGTTAAACAAAAATGGATTAAGAATTTCCCACACAATTCTCTTCTCTGATATAGATCCAGCTTTAACTTCAACTTTGGTACGTTAAAAACTCATTTTCTGATCTTGACCACCAAAGTACAGTCAGTTTCAGAGTAATGTCCACTCAGGTTAAAGTTTCAAGAGAAAATCAGACAGTTCATCATTACAGTTACTTTGCTTTATGTGCACTTAATCATGTATTGTTTTGCTCTTTCTGATGCCCATTCCCAGGCTCACCATCTTTACCGCCGGCCTGGAACGTGTCCTGGTTCCAGTTAGCGTTTAAGTTATTAGAGCTGATCGAACTGGTGGGTCTCCGCAGGATGAAGCGACCTTTGACACGAGGGAGGGCAGTTTGACCGTGTTCTTGATTTTCATTTTTTTTATTGAGCTGCAATTCCATCAAAAGGGGAAAATGTAAAGAAAAAGTTAAACATGTTGCAGATAGTATTTAAGTAAATTAGTAAATGCAATGGCTAAATGAGTATTTTCTAAACATACCTGGGAAAATTTCTTGCTTTCGTGAGTCATGTGTTCTGGATCCCATTCCTCATTTTTGGAAATCCTGTGTTCGTTTTCACTGCTGTTCGTATTTTTATTGTGTTCGAGAAAATTAACTTTGTTCCAGCCTCTTCCCCGTATCCTGAACTGCTGCAACATAAACAGTACTGTCATTTAGTATAGATAGCATCGATACAACACAATGCTTGTGTACACAAACAATATAGCAAACATACAAATCCTCCACGTCCCAGTTCCTGTTCCGCTGGTCCAACACACTCTCTCAGAACCGTATTAAATCTCTCTCCTGTGGACTCGTGTTCCTCCTCAGGAGCGGTGGAAGATGAGGACGAGGACTGAGAACGCTTCTGTTTCTTCTTGCTTTTCCTGGTGAAAAATACAAGACATAAAACGTATACAATACAAAAAATACAAGACATAAAATCGTCCAAAAATAAACCTTTACTAATTGCTGTTGTTTTATGGTAGCTTATTATTATTAACATGTTGACGTTAATAAATTGGTCATATATTTTTAGAATTCACACAGTCACCACATTAAACTGAGTTGTTACTTACTTGGATTTCTTGTGATACTTGGCGGATTTCTCACTGGCTCTCTCCTCACTGGTTTCAGCTAATTCCCTTAATTCCTCACGGACTCCTCGCCGTTCCTGTTTGTTATTTGTCATTCTGCTTGATGATTTTTTATGCTGCTCGGTGTCCATCTGAAGCTCGGTTGTATCTTGAAATTGTCTACCCTGACCCTAGTTTGGAATGACAAATATTTGTTGAGGCCAGAGTAAAGATTAGTTGAAGACTATTGCAAGGGTCACCAACCTTTTTGAAACTGAGAGCTACTTTTTGGGGACCAACTAATGCGAAGGGCTTCCAGTTTGATACACACTTGTGAAATCACAAATTTATAACCTTTAATGACATGTTACTATTAATAATGGTATATATTTTACATATATTGTAATTTTCTAATTTACACCAATGCAAGTGTGATTTAAAAAATAATAGCGACAATTTTTTTTTTTTTTTTATGCAGCTCACTGGTAAATTTCACTACAATGAGCTATTTTTAGAACAGGCCGGCGGGCGACTCATGAGGTCCTTTCGGGTGACCTGGTGCCCGCGAGCACCACGTTGGTGACCCCTGCACTAGGGAGCAGCGGTGAGCACACGATGCTCGGTGGAACAGTTTATGGGTTAGGTGCCTCCAGTAAAAACCCGTCGGCTCTCGGAATCGAACCGGCAACATTCATTCAGACGAGCTGTTCTAAAAATTGTGATGCCACGGATGCTCCATACAAAAAAAGTTTGTGTGTGTTAGGGTGGGGGAGGGGGGCATTCAGGCGAAACTATCATGTCGTGGTGATGTGAAACATAAAAAAGCAAAAGCGCTTCACCACAAGTGTTCAGTCAATAAAACATTTTTGTTTGTTTGTTTAGATAATAAAAAACCTGTAACCTCATCTAAGAGACACTTACCTGTGATGGTTGCATGGAGGTATACGGCTGATTGGGAGGCATGTGTCTGATCTGCTGTCCCATCATGTTCTGGTTCTCAAAAGAGAAAGAAAGAAGCACACAAGTAGGTCAAAATGTCCATTTTCAACAGTTTAGAGAAGTAAAGTTAGTCACAAAAACAAGTAGTCTTAAGTCTGAACTGTGGTTAAGCTAAACTACACCACTAAACTATCCAACTCACCAGTCTGGCTTGCAGCTGCTGTCGAAGTATCTGATTCTGGCCCATAGGAGGCTGGGGCTTGAAGTTCATCTGGTACGGTTTATTCTCCATACCCATCATACCCATGCCACCTTGTATACTGCCAGGCATCATTCCTGGATAATTGGGACGTGGGGGTAAGCCACGCGGGTTGCTGGCCATAGGCACTCGTGGTCGGTACGGGGGCTCCAATCCTGGCCCTCCTTTAAAAGAAACATTGAAGCAAGAGTTTATATACTTCAGCCAAGAAGATGGTGGGTAAATAAACGCATAATAAGGGCGTTTCGTTTAGCCTGACCTGGAGGGAGAGGTTGATTTTGGGTGTACAGCATTGGCTGCTGGCCGTAACCTATTCTGTACGAGTGGCCGGCCTGGCCCATGTTGGTGAGGTCAGTAGTCATGCCTTGTCCGTAGGGCATCCCGACCGAGTTACGAGCCGTGTGATCCTTTAAGAAAGAAAAAAAGGTTTAAAATGTCGTGAAGCTCATTCCAAGTCAAACCCTGCCAAGCATCCATTAGGAACCCACCTCTGGTTTACTTGTGGATGGATTTTTCTTCTTCTTGGGCTTCTTCCTGGTAGGATCCTGGCCCACGTTGGCGACGTTCTTGTCCGTTTTTACCGTCTCGACCATCTTCTTCTCCGGTTCTTGTTGCACCGGTGTGGGGGGCTCTTCTTCCTCCGGAGGCAGGGGGAGAGGTTCCAGGTAATAGCTGCGAGGCTTGGGTTTCAGGTGGGTGTGGTAAAGCAGGAGCCGCTGTTGTTCCTCGAAGCGGGTGACCTTGCGGTCGACGCGGACCGTCCCGAACCAGCCCCAGGAAAGTGGCGCCGAGTGCTTCAGTCCCTCGAACACGTCCCACGGTGAGATCTTCTGCTTCGTGGATACCTGCAAGCCCTGCAGTGACGAGCACAGATGGAAAAGATTTTAAAGAAGCCACTTTTCTAAACTCTGCTGATTATTTGGTAGCTGTCGATGATTTGCTATCGCAAAAGCTGAGAAGTAACAGATGTTTAATTATTTAATAATTGGGATTTTAACGTTGTTTTATACTCATGACAGAACGCGTTCTACAGTTCCAACGTTACGACCCAGTCATGAACAACTAATTATCTCAAATTCTTGCAGGTCTTTGGACATTAGGAAGAAACCGGACCTTCCTGAGTCACTGTGCTGCCAATAACATATTATACTAGCTCACGTATACACTCAACCCTTATCAAGATGTGGACATTTTTTCCAAAAGGGTTCAGTGGATCATATCGAAATACTGGCGGTGTCAAAACTCGGGGAATCGGACCCATTGCGACTTCGACCCGAATAAAGTGAAGTGAGGCGGATGAATGAAGTACGTAATAAACATATAACGTATGTGGTTAATACCTCTTTCTCAAAGCCAGCGATTTTGTTGCCCTTGGTGTCTATGAGCGAGCCCTGGGGTTCACAAGTAATGACGTCCCGAGTCTGCTTGGGTAGTGGCAGTAACTGACGCACCTTCTCCAGACTCTCCGACTGTCGGTCGCCAAGTTCTTTCTGCACAGCAAACGATGGAACACGAAACAGATATTTAATGATACAGAAATGATACAGATTTTAATCAGATCTAGGAGAGTTATATATTTAGTCGTTTGTTTTGGGCTTTATCGGTCATTTGTATCAAGCTTAGCAGCAAATGTAAATTGAAACGTGTTTGGGAAAAACTTTTGTGGTGCTGGAGAAAATATGCAAATAAGGGGGTAATAAGAACAAGAGTAAAAAACTACAATAAACAAACACAAACAGGCTAATCTGTGTATATTAAAAAATATTGAAAAAAAATCTAATGTATGCATGATTATGTTATTTATGAAAGGAGGCAGTGGTTAGAAAACCACTGCCATTGGAAGGGTGCCGGTTCGATTCCAAAAGTCAACAGGTCATTATTTAAGTGCTATAACTGCTCCCAGGGCGCCGTGGCTAGAGCTGCCCTGTGTGCCAAGCACTGATGCCCACTGCTGCCCCTCTTAGTGTGTTCACTGGAGGAATAATTCCTATGTGTGTAAAAAAAACAAAAAACAAAAGAAAAGCACATTTACAAGTATTTCAAATAATTAGTGTCAGATATAAAACAGTTACAGATTTAAAATGTTGTAGCAGGTGGTTATAATATTGTGACTGGACATATACAGGAGGAGATGATGCCTCACCCGGAGTTTCTTGACCAGGTTCATGTAAGCTCGTTTGTTCTCCTCCATGCTGCCCTGAGAAATGCTGGACATGTCCGCCGCCAGCGTGCCGTTGATCAGCACGCTCAGCATGTCCAGTACGGTGGTGAAGAGCTCACTACGACAAACAGAAAATCATCGACATCGTTATTATTATTATTATTATTAGAATCGTGCGACCTGCTACTTTCAGCTTTATGAATAAAACATGCGAGTGTTGATTCGTCTGCAGAAGACCAGCGATAGTGAAACATTCTACATACCTGATCTAAACACCTTTTCATTTTTAAATGCACATCTAGGGGCTGTACAACTGCTTATCTAATGGAGCAGAGCCGTATCACTAGAAGCGCCCCCGACACGTGTCCAATCGGGTCTGCGTATCCCCACCGCATACAAATGCAAAGCTAAGCTCAGTGTGTTTGCTTCAGATAATCACAGCTCCATGTTTGAGGGTGTTTGTGGGTCTAGTTTTCTGTGTAATAGACACTCACCTGCAGGACCTTAAATGTAGATGCTTATTCAGACTTCAAAGCTTCCCATATGTTACCTGCAGGTACTGCAGATGTTAAATCAAATTACGAGACATCGACGGAAAATAATCCAATTGATATGTAAAAATAAGAATTAAGAAAAAGGAGCATCATGCTTTGCACTTCGGTGACATTCAGCCGTAGCCTAACGGTTAGGAGGCGTGAATTTTCTGAGGGTTCTGTTGCATTTGTGTTTAACCTCTTGTATCGCAACAAGTGAGCAAGTTTGTTCAAGTATGTTTTAGCTGATCGATAACCAACGATGAGCAAAAGGAAACATAGTAAACATAAATGGCACAGTCACATACTGAGAGCGAATACTTTTACTACAAGCATGCACAGCCTATTGTTTTGAAAGCTAGTGCTCCTCCACGTGGTCGGCGTTGGTACTTTTTTGCGATCTGGTCATGGCTAGGGTTGCTCACCACGCTGGGTATGTGCGCGCACTGCTGCCACCTAGTGTGTGTATATGTTTTTTCGAGTAAAACGTGGAGAATTCATTCATACGTGTGTAAGACGTAAATGTTTCCTGAATCAGGAATCTTCACTCACTTGTTTGACTGCATGTCGACGGTGCCGCTGCTAATGATGTCGAGGAGAAGCACGGCCCATTCGGTGGTCTGCTGTGTGCTTCGCTGCACCGTGTCGAACATCCCACCAACCTGCAAAACGACACGGAGCAAACGCTTGTAGAAAACACCACGCCAAACAGCATCGCAACAAGTGGGAGGAATAAGAAGCTTTCGGTACCAAATTGAGTCGAAGCTTGAGCGCCTCGTGCATCATCTGCTTGGCTTTGCAGTCATCCTGGTACTGGTCCTCACGCCAATTCGTGACGATCTGTTCCAAATAAACAAACACAACATGGCACAGTCTAGATCACCTAAGACGATGATGAAGTTTGTTTCTTAACGGCATGTCGGCTATTATAGCTCATTTATAGCTCAGTCTGATGAAACAAAAAGCCCTTAAATATCAAAGTAGGCTGGCACGTGTATAATAACTCATAAGATGTAATAAAAAAGACTTGTATTGTGTATTAAATGTTTGCATCTTTTACTGTATGTACAGCATGTACTGTATTGATATCTGATTTGATCGTTCGTTGGATCAGAGTTTATTGATGGTATATAAGCGTGACGTTAAGGGACCGACCCTGGGACAAGCATCTCATTGTATATGCACATACAACAACTATCAGACACTAGATTGATTTTTTAATCCTTGTTTTCTTCACTACTTGTATAATTATTCAATTAAAATTAAGCAATACCTGCTGTACTTGGCTGTAAAGTGAAGTGAGGAGACCCTCTCTCTGTTCATCCTGGCCTTTTAAACACGTCAATACCAGCGACAGGAAAGGCTGCTGGCTCAGTAGAGACATGCTACTCAAGAAATCCGGAACAAACATTATTAGCATTTCTTATGAATTTTATAAGCTTGTGTAAGCTGAAATGTTATATACAAATATACCTCTTCTGTTTCTGTCGGTCTCTCTCCTTACGAGACGAAGACCCAAGGTGCTGACCCTTTTCCAGTTCTTCACCCGCCGCTTTAAGTACATGGCCCTGCACCGAGGTGGGCAGCTTAGCGATCAGTGGGGCCACCAGCCACACGCCTGAACGTTCTGATGAACTGCACACGGAAGACACACAATCTTTTATCGCGTCATCGTCGAGTGGAAATACATCAAGTTAAGAAGGGTCTTTAGAACTGATGGGGTTCTTGGTTAAACCCTGATTGAGGTCACTCACCTGAGCACTGGTTTGAGTTTGCTGGTGTTGTTGCTGTTGGACACGGAGCTGCCCGAGGCGGTGGATCCGTTGCAGGAAGGGTTACTCGAGTTCATCTCGGCAGACTTCTGGAAAACCTCGATGGTCGCCTTAGCAATGTTTTCTAGCAGAGAATACAGCTCCTGAAAGAAAATCAACATCAAATATTAACTGGGAAATAACATACCCACAGCCTGTGTCACTTTAACCCATTCAGCCGTCCTTGAGCCAAAACTGGCGCTGGAGGCACAAATTCCTGTTGTAATTCCTGTTTTACACAGACATCAACACGGTGTTAAATTCAACATCCAATGGACTCACATTATTGGAGCTTTGTTTGATCATGAGCTGGAGCTCCAGTGAAGACTGTCTCATTGTCCACTGATCCAAGTTCTGAACACATAAAACCAGACACAGAACACGTCAGCACGAGCAGGAGAAAGTATTATTAAAACATATTATTAAACAGGTGATAAAGAATCAAAGTTTTTTTATTCTGTCAGTTATTAGATATATAATAATTAGATTATTACATAATATAATATTTTGTCACCAGGAAAGACATTTTGACTCCTGTGGTATTGTGATGTAATAACATCCAACATCCTGATTTGCATTAGAACCTCCCTGGTACAAATCAACACCTTATTAATTATAGATTAATCTATGGATTTGGACTGAGGCATTCTTTGTAGAGTTTGTACATTCTCCCCACGTCATCCGGGTAAGCCGATTACGTCGAACAGTTCGAAAAACATTCATTAGGTGGATTAGAAAATTGGTTTAGATTGAAATTGGTTAGATTTGACAGAACCCTGAGAAACTCGACGTCCCTCGTTTGCAATGTACATGATTGCAACACAGAACTATAAAGAATTAAACGACGTTGTTGTCTTGCAACGAGTCGATCTAGAACAGAGGTCACAAACGTGGTGCCTGCGGGCACCAGGTCACCCGCAAGGACCTCATGATTTGCCCGCGGGCCTGTTCTAAAAACCAGCTCATTATAGTGACAGTTACCAGCGAGCTGCATTAATTTTTGTCGCGATTCTTTTCAAAATCACACTTGCATTGGTGTAAATTAGAAAATGACAATATTTTAGCGATCGCTTAATGTTCTGGGTTATGTGTTTGTTTATGGGGTGCTCTGTTCACATGTTCTAGTTATTCCGCTTTGCGTGGGGAGGGAGGAGCCTAGTGCAGGTGTGTAGGGAGTGAGGGTTTTTGGGAGTGAACCGGTGTGTGCGCTCCGATGTTCCGGGCGAAGGAAAATGATGGCAGAAATGGAACCGCGAGTTATCTGAAGGTGTTAATAAAACTGGACTTTTGTTTACATCCGTTTTATCCTTTCCGAGCAACCCACGGTCGTTACAATATATTAAGGTTGCACCGGATAGTACTTTTTTGATATCCTGCCGGAATAGGCCAGCACCCGATCTCTGAAGCACTATCCTGCCGGAATCGGAAACCGGAGAGTTGGTGCTCAGATCTATTTTGTAATAACGCCTCATTATAGCAAGTATGGAGAATTCTAGATAGGCGACAA
>JAOTRQ010068315.1:0-23195 GCA_028565875.1 Hoplisoma paleatum
TATCTTCTTTTATCTTTTCCTACTTTTATACTTCTAAATTGTAGTTTAAATTATGTTTACAATTATTGTTTTCAGTAAAACCTATTTTTAGTTTGTTTAGTTTGTTAACCGTAATTTCAAGTGTTGGGATGGAGTGGTTATAAAGCATTTCACTGCCAGTTGTTACTGTGTATAACTGTGTATGTGACGAATAAACTTTGATTTGATTTGATTTGAAATCTAAAGGGAATTTAGTACCATTCATCACATTCAGGAACCAGCAGAGTTCTTCATTGTTCTTTTGTCCACGTCATCAGCAGTTCAACAGAAACTCCTTTTCAGCTTCTTGTCCTTCAGGTAATGTTCCAAAGCTTCCATTTCACCATGAGCAAGCTTCCCCTTCAAGTCATCTATCAAATATTCTATTATTCTGGGATCAGAGACCCACTCTCTGTGGGTCTCCATTTTGGCAGTACTGGAAGCAGTTCTGAAGTCTGAATGCAGAAAACAATTTCTCAAAAGCATCACTTGCTACACAACTGTAACAAAAATAACAACAACAACAATAATATTTATGTTGTTCCTGAACTTACTAATTGCACCCATAGCTTTAACAGTTTGGATTCTGCACATAAAAAAAAGAATCAATCTGTGTTTAGGAAGAGTGTGTTTATTGGAACCTTGAGCTTTGAAACAGGATTTTATTGCATTATTGCTTCTGAATGATTTAAATGTTATATGTGTGTATACGAATTCACTGCATGACAAATCTACCTACTGGTTTAAGAAAGTAAACTGCTTTATGTGCATCTTCTGCATTTCATTGGCTTTGTACCTGTACTCTGCACAATGACAATAAAGTTGAATCTAATCTAATCTAATCTAAAAATCTTAGCGACCTCGGCTGGTCAGACAGCATCATTACATCCTCGGACACGTGTGACCTTTTCTGCTCATTTAAATTTGAACTTTTCTATTCAACAAATCTTGCTTTACTTAAACTTTGTCATAAATTTGTCATAATTTCAGTCACATTAATTGTACATAAAGCTGAACTAAAACCAAAAAATTTCATTTTCAAGATTTTTTATTGGCTTATAATCAACAAAATAATCAACACAAAAGTAAAAGGATAAAAAATACAAATCTAACTGTAAATCTACTTTTTGTCTGTTGCAAATAAACCTAAAAACTAAAAAAAAAATCTTATTAAACGTTTAGCAGACACATTTATACAAAACATTCTATACAATAACATTAAAAAACCTTTTTATTAATCAATTTTATTATCGATTTATTATCGATCAATTTTATTAATTAATTTTATTTAATTAAAGGGGATGTTGCAGAGCTTTAAAAGCACCAATTTTTATTTACCTTTGATTTAGTTGGATTGTGGAGTTATTGTGACCTTTACTGTGTGGAATAATGTGTGTAAGTGTAGTTTGGAAGCAAAGTCTAAAACTGCTGGAAATATGACATCAGTAATAAAACTTTCTAAAGTAAAACCACACCAGATTAAATCCAGATCTTAGTTTTATTCTTGGTAAAGTGTTAAAATTTATTACTTTAGTGCCTGGATATGGTGCATAAATTTAGCTACTTCCAGCTGTTTGTCGGTGATGTTTCTTCTTACCAAATATATAAAGCATGTAGCATGTTCTAGGCTCGCTGACCCAAAACCCTTCCTAAACTGGTTCAGTTTGGGTGACTTAGAACCCAGAGATGCATAAACCATCACAGCACAAATTTATTATAATGTGAAAATAATGTGACAATAATAATTCATTACGATTCATAAAAAGCACAATTGTAGAAAAGTTGTTACTGTGTGTGTGTAAGATGCACAAAGGTAACAAAACAATTTGCTTTTGGACAGGTATTTAATAAAATGTTTCACAAACAGTTTTGTGTGTAAATCAGAAAATTAGAAAACATGAAATAAAAAGCAGGTTTAGGACCAATTACTAATAAAAAAGCTTTTTTTTATAGTAAAAGCAAAAAAGAGTAACTTTGATTTTAGACATAAAATGTATCGTCTCAAATCAGAGAAAAGATCTTTTTCTTTCGTTGGATATTTTTGTATAAAGCAAGAGCGGGAAGGAAAACTTTTGAAATGCACGTTACGTACTCGTTTATGTTAAAACTCATGTCAATGCTCA
The DNA here is from genome assembly GCA_028565875.1 of Hoplisoma paleatum. Lineage (NCBI taxonomy): Eukaryota > Metazoa > Chordata > Actinopteri > Siluriformes > Callichthyidae > Hoplisoma > Hoplisoma paleatum. Next base: position 2,142 of record JAOTRQ010068315.1, read on the forward strand.
TTTCTTTCTCCTGAGGACCTAAAACAATGGTTGTCTGAATGCCACAAATGTACATGTGATAGTGGAGTCGAGTTTTAGTGTGGAGTGAAAGTTTCTTCTCCTCGTTGAGGTGAATTATTTGTTTTACACCCGAGTTCTCATACATCATGACCTTTTCAGCCTTTAGAAACGAGTATTTACTGTGTTCCACAACATCACGAATCAAAATGCAATGAAATATTTCCTCTATATTCCTCCCACTGTTGCTGCATTGTTTTAAAGCCCAGCTACGAAACACATTGTTCTGGTCTGTCTTCGTCTTATTTTGCACTTTCTTTCTGTTATTGTTTCGTTTCTTTGCCGTGCTTAAAGGTGTACTATGGATTAACATCTCATTTGTTTTGCAGTCATTCTCCCGTATGTCCATGTTTTCCTCTGCCACTGTGTCACCTAGAACTGATGTGTTCTGAAAATTAGGCATAAATGAAGTTTTATTATCATTTGCTTTAAATGAAACATCAGGCTGAAGAAGCTTTACAGAAGATAGTCCACTAGTGTCTATTTCTTTATTAAACTGCATATGTGATTTATTGATATTCTCTTGCGAATCCACGATTCCATCTACTGATTTTTGCTTACACTGATCAGAAGCACTTATTCCTCCAAGCTGCAGATCTTGCAGCCCATCTTTTTGCATTGGGTCATCTGTCACTGCATGTAGAGACGTGCTATTATGGTCACTCTGGCACTTGGCATCATTAGGAACATCTGGAATATCTGGGACATTGGAAGCACTTCTTTCTTTAAGCCGAATACCTTGCAGCCCCTCGTTATGCATCTGGACGTCCACTTCTACAGGCAGAGGGATAGTGCAACACTCATTCTCATCCCCATCAAAAACATCTCCATGAAATAAAAGATCAGGTGAACTTTTTTTTTTGAAGTGAAGATCTTCCAGCCCATTATGTGTCTCATCAGGCTTTGCAGGTACAAAGGAGCCGGAATTCTCTTTCTGATCCTGTTGGCATTCAGCAACATCTGGAGGATTTATGACATCTGAAACACTTCTTTCTTTGTACTGAAGATCTTGCTGCTCCTCCACTTGCATTGGCTCCTCCACTTCTGAAGGCAACAATATACTGTAAAACTCTTTCTGATCACCATCAAACATATTGTTCTCAGATTTATTCTGGGCCGCTATTAATGTTGGAGATCCAAGCTTCTCTGCTGGCAATACATGGTCCAGACGAGTGTATCTGGACTCACTGTCACTAGTTTTCTTCTCATTGCATGAAACATCTGAGACTCTTGGGGATTTAATGCTATGAAAATTTGCTGCAAGCTGCGACTGATCATTCATCTGTGAGCAATCAGGTAAGTTAAATGATCCATATCCACTGCTGCCCGTCTGCATGGACTCTTCATTTTCATCCAACAGAAACTCACTCACAGATGTCATGTAGTCTCTGTCCTTATCAAAAAAGAAATCTAACATTGACAGAGGAAATTTAGCTTTTTCAGAATTTTCGAGAAACAATTTTAGTTCTCTGTTACTTCTGATCTTGTTAATTTCATTAGCAGTGAAACACAGATTCTTTTTCAGCTTCTTGTCCTTCAGATAATTCTCCAACTTCTCCATCTCACTCAGATCGAGCTTCTTCTTCAGATCCTCCATCAGTTTTAGGTGGTTTTCAGGATTGGAGACCCAGTCTTCCAGTTTAGCCATAGTGGATAAAACGGTGAGATCTGTTGAATTGTCAATAACATCGTTCTTAACACAGCATAACAGATTTGAATCCTTACACTGACTACTGTACTTGAGGGTAAAACACTTGTTCCAATATTATAATTAATATTATTAGAGTATTAATGTTTTTTAGTGGGGTAGTTATTTTTACTTACCCAGTGAGTTATTGAGACAATTATCTGGTTTATCCATACCATCATCACTTCTTAACCTCTTCCCTGTGTAAACATGTAAAAAAACAAAAATTCACCACATTGCAACCCTCCAGGAAGCCTCCAGGGGGCGGCACAGAGCTCAGTTCTGAACCTCACTAAACATGTTTTTAGATTGACTACAACAAAACAAAGATGGACAACACATAATATATACGTTTTATTTAATAGTTCTGCAACAACACGCTAACACAAGATGTAGTGTTAATGCTGTACAGCCCTGCAGACAAGGGTTCAAACATGATCACAGCCCCCAAAATCATTATGTTGTGACAGATTGCTCAGGCACCAACTCCTTTAAGCTTAGGGGGCCCGGGTAGCTTCGCTCGAAAACATGTTTAACATCAGGGCCTAAAATTAGTCAAATAATATCAATGTTACACAAATAATTAATCACAGGAGTTTGACTAACTTACTCTCTGGTTCATCAGCATCACAGTCTTCTGCAGTAACAAACAAGAAAAGTTAATAAATCAACCAGCAAAACAATCATGATTAACAATTCTGTTAAATGTTAGAACATTGTTCAGACTTAAATATAACTGAATAAACATGGTGTTGAAAAGGGATCCGTGGGGTTAAACATTAAACCCGCCGGTGTGTAACATTGATAATGATGTTTGTACAGTGAACTAAATTATGCTGACGAGATTCTCTCCAAAATCTCTGCTGGTTCTTCTCTTTAATTATTACAGCATCCAGTATAAACATCAGGAGATGATAAAGATTTGACTGCCGTGTTTATGTTACTACAACCTGACCATTTGATGCCAAACTCAGTAATGTGTTTAATATTCTAGGATTAGAGTTTTATTATTATTCTGTTGGATCAGAATCTAGTCCAATAAACTCATTATAATTGTGAGCTACTGGGACTGTGCAAGGACTCAAAATACCTGAAATATGAACTATATAATTTCATTATGAACTATAAAGAATGAAATTTCTCGTATTTTAGCATTTAAAAATAAAAAATGACGAGTTACCCAGTTCTTTAATGAAATCACACTCGTCCAGTTTTAGCCAGTCATAAACATTCTGATAGATATTATTATTATTTAAATGAGTGAATATTTCTCTCATCTTGTCTTGTCTGGTTTTCTGGCTGTTGATGGTAGAAAACATTTCTTGATTTATAAAGTTTTTCTGAAGCAGAAAATCAGATAAACTCTCTGGACTTCTTGTTTTACTGATTATTTCCGTCCGGTGTTTCTCCAGAAACTCTTTTCCACTGAGTTCTGCCATAAAGTCTGAAACATAAAAACATCATATTAATAAACGAGCCTTCAGATACCAACTGATGATTTACAAGATCAGAGTTTAAGACTATTTCTTATTAAAATCTGTGAAAAATTGAAAAGTTGAAAACATGATTTAACAGTAAAATTGTTTTTATTTATGTGTCTCCTGGTATGAATTATGATGGTTCGGAGATTCATCACATCATTTTAGTCTCAAATTTTCTGGATTTCCAACTTTTTAACTGGTAATAATCAGAAAACTTCAGGTGAGCTAAAAAGTGAATTCCCAGAATTATTGTTTGCAATTATATATATATATATATATAGTAATAAACCTAATATATGAAGGCGTTATTATTTATAATACTGTTCATTATTATAACAAAATGGCTGGAATGATGCTGGAATTATAATATTTACTTTCCTGGGGAAATTTGATTTATTAATAACTCGTATGTGGAGGTTTCAGTGTAGTAATAGTGGTTTCATATTTTACTCGTGTATAAAAGTTGTAAGATAAACACAGATAATTGTCAGTATTTTCGCTAATTAGATTTAAAAAGACATTGTAATAATTTTGCAGATTCAGGTAGTAAAACACAATTTAACTTTAACACTCAAAATCAACCAACAGAAATAAAAGTGTTTAAATAAAAGTGAAATCTTACCTGTGGGTAAAGTGTAAATAAAGAAGTAAACACCGTCAATATAGATGTAAGTAATGTTAATAAAGATGTAAATAAAGATAAATCATGCTAATAAAAGGAACTGGATTGAAACTGTTACTCGCTTCTAAACAAAAGAAACTGGCGCCGTTTTGGCGCTAAAACCGTGAATCCTTGTCAAGTGAGTCAAATCTTTACAATGATTCTTTTCAGAGAGTCGACTTGTGTTCACTTATATAAATGATGATTTACTGCTGTGTGTTGCCGTTGTTTTTAGAGAATGAATTTAAACTTAATTGTATTTACAGATCGAGTTTGTGTTACGCGATTTTTCAGCTGTTTTTTCTCTCCGTGGTGACTGGGAGAATTGTTGATTCTGAATCGGTTCACTGAGTCGGTTGAACGACTTTTACTTTGGATTCTGATCAGTGAGAAAGTGAAAGTAATGTTTTCATTTGTGCACTAACAGAAAAGATTCCACAATAAACACGTTCTAACTCAAGTTTAAGCAAATAACTTTTTATTCATTTATTAACTGTTGAAAACCTCCTTGATATCACACAAATTAACGTGTTTAGTTTCACTTATTAACATCAGATATAGAACATCACTCAATGCACAGTTTGTAATAATTACACAGTACTTTTTAATACTGTAAACCAAATTTATATCCAATAACATTAATAGAAATTAGGATCTGGTCACGTTAGAACTATTTAATTAAACTATTTTGTATATTATTATTCAATAAACCAGTCAACCAATCAACAGCAAGCAACAGTGTCTAACACAAATCATTAAAGGATTATAAACACACACAGCCGACAACGTCTTTTATTTTTCATATATCTTATATTTAATTTATGAATTTAACATCAGAATAAACTCCCTGTGGAAGAGGTTAATAAAAGATTTAATCCTGATTATGTTGAACTTCGCTGGACTCGGGTTTGATCTGCTGTGCTGGAAACATGGAACAGTTCCGCCGGACATCCTGTCCCAAGCATCTTCTAGAAAAGAGCAAATAGACACCATGAAGATAAAAGTGATCTGATCCATACAAAGTCATGTCAAGTCATGATGTCATAAGCTGTACACAACAATTTCATTTATATAAGAAATGCAAGATTATGAAAGCAACATTAAAGGTTACAACAGGGTTCTTAAGTTTTTGTGTGTAGTGAATTGATCTGGCAGCCAAGGATTTGAATGGTCAAAACAGTGCATCCAGTGGAAGATGCACTTATAAGTGCTGGACCTACGCCCGGACAAGAACAGGAGATTATGTTGGGAAACCTAGGATGGTGAATACCATACTTACTGTAGGTAAGTGTAAGTGTAAAAGGAGCTATTTGTCAGAACTTTGTCAAACACCACATTATTTTAATTTATCATTTATTATCAGCGTTCTCAGCTGCCTCGTCTGAATAATCTTTTTGCTGGTGTAGTAAGTTAGTGTTTTACATGTATTAGTAGAATTGATCAGAACTGTATAAGACACCATGTTGCATCATTTAATTTGCATTTACAATAGATCCGTAACTCCATTACATTTACATAATAGTTTTATTATTATTAATTTGGGTTTGGAGATGGATATGTAAGGCAGCAGGTGTCTAAGCATGTTCACTCATGATCAGGTAAATCCTAATCTGGGGGGATTAAATTGCTCTCATCTTAATTCTTCTAATCAGATTAGGTGAAGGCACTAGTGTGGCTACGTCTAATTTACTTCACTGTGGTGGGTAGTTTAATGGATTACTAATGATGGACTAGTAGTACCACCCCAAAACTGCCACGTTGCTACTGTTGGGCTCCTGATTAAATCCCTGAACTTAACGTTTTGGATTTGAAGCCTCTGCTATTGGGTGTCCAGATACTTTGGACCATATTTTAGAAATTTGAATCTTTTTATACTACAGTGATTTTTAGACAATTGGGAATTAATCTTCTGCATTAAAGCCAATCTGAACACACACAGGGGGGGGCAGTAATGAGCACACATGCTCAAAGAAGTGGGCAGAATTATACAAGCCACGGTGCCTGGGGACCAGCTAGAGGTTCGGAAGTGCATTGTGCAAGGGTTTGCAAGGTGTTTTGCTAATACATCAACACTAACTTTAACATTAAGATCATTATGTGTGATGCAGATCTGTTAACCAGTTGTCTTCAGACCAGTTGGGGAAATTCCATATTATTATTAGGACATAATAACACAACGGTTTTATACATGTTGTGTGTGCTATATGCAATATTATGTGTGTTATATGTGTACGTACATGTTTACCTTTCATCAGCTGATGTATTTCCATCATATTTATCACCATGTGGTTCTGAGATGTTCGATAAAGACGTTCGCTGATTATTCAGAATTAGTCTGTAAGCTGTATAACTGCTTCCTTTGATACACTGGCCAGGGGCAGCACTCTGCACCCTCCCTCGGGTTACCTCTCCCCACGGGCGTGGTAGCATAGATCTGCAGGAAGGTCTTGGAGCCTGGGAGGTGGACAGAGTCTTGGCTGACACAAGTCCATTATCATTGTCATTGTCAATGCTTTTCATGGTCCATCTTTGAAAACATGGTGAAGTTGAAGCTGTAAATGCTTCCCACTGAACAGGGCGAGAAGAAGATGAAGTGGGTAGAATTGAATCTCTGTGGTAAACAGAGTTATATGAGGAGTGAATACGAAGCTTGGACACTGGCTTCATACCTTGATCTCCTGGACCTAATTCATGGAAAAGTCTGTCAGCTTCCCCAAACTTGTGGTCTTCAATCACATCATCAGATATGGCAGTTAGAAATTGTTCTGAAATATTGCCTTTACTAGGAAGTTGTTCAATGCTCCTTTGACCACATCTTTGATTTGGAGTTTTACCACCATGCTCGTCATCAGGATTAAACGAGCTGTCCATTAATATTTCAGGAGGAGGTGGTGGGAGACTCTCTAGGTTCATCTCTTCAGGCTTCACTGAGAACTCCTTTTCAGAAGGAAAAATACAAGCATCTGCAATGGTGTTATTCAGTGCAGACAGGAAGCACCGTCTTGTTCTGAATCGTGCAGGCCAGTGATTGGTCTTTTGATTGGGCAAGTCCTGGACACCCTGGCTGAAGGTGCTGATCAGTCGTTTGACAGCATTTTTCCCAGGAGGTTCAGGTGTGAATACAGGATGCAAACAAGGGACTACATTTCCATGTTGTGCACTATGTGGCGTCTTGTTGTTGAGATTCTGACGTTTATCTTGTTTTTGCACCACACAGTCTAGTTTGCAACATAAACCATCAGCAGACTGGGTTCTCCATGGGCCTCTTAAACCAGGATACCTTGGTTGACCTGGACATGGTACAGCTGGATTATTTGCGGTTTGCGGTCGTTTGATGTCTATATACCTTCTATCAATATGACTTATTTTTGACCAATTATTCTGGATGTTTATCTGAAGTTGCATTCTGGAGTCTCCCAGAGACTTTTTTGCAAGACGTCCAAAGGAAGAACCAGAGCCGACTCTGGACCCAGAGCTCTTCCTTTGGATGCAAGCTTGTCGTAACGCGATCTGGCAGTCCTTATCGGCACCGATGCCACTGTCCTCGCTGTTCAGAGATGAGTCTTCTGGACTGGACTTTCTTAAGCTAGCAGCCTCCACACTGGCCAACACTCGTTTTAAACGTGCCTCGATTGTCCTTTTAGCCAGCAGCTTTTCCCCCAGCAATCCTGAAGCTGAGTCAAAATATTCAACCATATCCTCTATGGAAGCATCAAGTTCTTTTACTGAATCTCCTACAAGCATCATTTTGTGAATGAAGTGTTGCAGTGTGTGTGGTGAGTCTAGAGTTTTAACATTGTCTTGGACGTCTCGGTCTACCATTTGGTCCTTTAGTGGCATTTGGTGATGGTCCAGCATTTGTTTGCATTCATTGACCATTTCCTTCAAAATCTGGTTGCTCTCTTCATACTGTAATATTAGCAAATCCACCAAAGTTTGTATTGACCAATGGGTTTGTGTTGCCTTGTCCAAGAGTTCTCGCAGGGATGTGTGTACGCTGTTTGTTTGGTGATTGTTTATTACTGGTTTAACAACTTCAGTAATTTTTCTTTGTCTCTTTTTGTTCCTGGTTGATTCAAAGTCATTTTCATCGTTTAAGTCTGATGTTTCTTTGGTCAGTTGTTCCTCTTGTGTGTTTGTCTCTAGTCCATGAACATTTTCATCAACAACTGTAGCTGTTTCACATGATCCATCACTGGGTGCAGATATTTTACCTCGAGCTGGTTCAGAGCAGATTTCTTCTTCTAATGATGCTGATCCAGGGAAGGTTTCATCTGTCTCAGTCTCGATCGGTCTATCAGTTGTGTCAAACTCAACACCACTGCTGCTTTGTTGCTGAAGGTTCTTCACGATGTCACTGTGGTTGTGGACTCCAGTAAACTTCTGATATTTTGTAGGTGAACATCCCATTTTCGGCACAATTTTGTCATTCAAATACATCAAAAACTCTCATGTCCACGACTTTCTTAAAAAAATAAACAAGTATAAGCAGTAGATTCTTGTTGGTGCTGTGCCTTCTTCAACTAGTCAACTGATTAAGAGGATAAAGGAGGATTGGTGATCCTCACTTCTCACAGATGGTCATAATAAAGGAATTAGATGCCCGTGTAAAACCACATAATCTCACCACACAAGTTTGTTTTATTTATATTTTCTTAATGTGATTCAGTTGGAAGATTTGAAGTTTTTCTTTGTATTGAACTTCCATACGCTTATATAATTTCATCTGCAAATATGTTACAAAGAAAAACATATGTTGGACTCAAAATGTCAGAAGGTTGCTGGTTCGATTCTGAGAGTCCACGGTGATGACAAATCTGCCCTTGAGTGAGGCACCGAACCTCCTAACTGCTCCCAAGGTGCTGTGGCTATAATAGGGCTGCCCATCACTCTAGGCACGTGTGCTCACTACTGCCCCTAGTGTGATTAGAATAAATAGCAAGGATTAAGTTCTCTGTGTGTAAAAGTAAAAGGGTGAAAATGTTTTCTAAATTCTGTATATTAAAGAGGTTCCCAAATTCTGGGGCTGAAAACTTCTGTCTTTAAAGTGAGCTTTTTGAAAAGTGACCCGACATAACAATCGTACAACGTTATTAAGTGAAGGATTTAATAAACAGTACAAAAATACAAATACTTTTATTCTGTATTTCATGTAAAAATATATATGCATGTAAAATACATAACAGTATAGATAACGTGTTATATTTTAATGAAGAAATTTGATTTATTAATAAGAAGGTATAAAATGCATTTTAAAATCTTTTCTTCTAGACTTTATATTTGCTTTGGAAATTTTTTACCACCCATCATAATTAACAATTTAAATCTGAACTTAAAACCTGTTCAAGCTGTTTTTATCTTACTGACTCAGTTGCTTTTCCTCATTGTAACATGATTTTAATCTTTATATTTTCTATCCATTGTGTAAGGTGTCCTGGAGTGACAGAAATACGCCTAAAATCAAATGTATTATTATCATCATTGACATGATTTGACTGCATTTGAAGTCAGCTTGATGAAACCCTCCATTCCATTATTTCATAAATCACAGACTTTTATCCTTTCTCAGAATATCAGATTTGTAGCTGTAAGGTGAAAATGTCACAGTCATATCACACATTTAATAAAACTTTAAAATGAAACTTAATATAAATCAAAAATACTTTCTAAATTCATAACATTCTTTGCTCAATAAAGAAAATACAGATTTCTGGTGGCAGAACATCGACAGCGTTTCAGAGACCTGGATTTAAAGCTCTTCTGGTTTATAGTGCTGATCTTCACTGTACCTGGTGAGTATTGATGCTGATTCCTGCTCAGCTTTAAGTCTTGGGACCAGATCTGAGATTGTGATGTTGCACCGGGTGAAAATCATTCTTACTCAAGTATAAACCCGGAGTTTACAAATGTGTTGTGTTCCAGTTGCTGAGGTGCATCACGGATCAGTTTTGAGATCATTTTGATCCACTTTGGAAGAACATGGCAGACGATGACTCCGTAGTTGGAGACCATAATGGTGGAGATCTGGACGATGGCACGCTGCTCGTTTTGAGTGATGAAGATCGGAATGAAACAAAGCCAGACGAACAAATGAATGAGCATGCTGAAGACGATGGGCTCAGTGCCGTCCACTTTTCCTATAAATGCTAAGAGGAAGCAGATCATGGCCAGAACCGCGATGTAGATGTGCATCGTACCGAAGCCACCAAGAGAACCTTGTGTGCACTGACGGATTTTGGTGATTGACCCAGATAACTGATTCTCTTCAACTAGTGGAGAACCAAACCTGAACCAGAAGATACAAACAAGAACTTGAACAGCAGTCAGAAGAGCGACGAATATAAAAGGCTTTTTAAACCGAGCCAGGACGCGCTGCCTCTCAGGGCTGATGGACATGATGACTAAGAAGGACATGAAAGCTTTAGTGAGAATACAGGATACACAGAGGGTGAACCCGAGGCCGTACATGGCCTGTTGTGCCCTGCACTGGTGGTCAGTCGGCCAGCCTAAAAACAGAATCACACTCACAAAACTCATTATCAGGCCCAACATCATAATACAAGATAAGATCGAGTACTCCTCATCGACCTCGATTTGAGAATCATTCTTATGCAGAATTAAGTAGACGAGCGATGTTACCAGCAGCAGGATTCCTATTATTGCCCCAATCAACACCACAATGGAGTGTCCTGAGGACCACTTCAAAAACTGAATCTTCCATTGTTCACATTTAACTGAACCCACAAGAGAATCAGTTCCCTCTGGACACTTTTGACACTTTGCTTCATCTGTGAAGAGAAAATAAAGAGTCAATAATATGATTAACAGGGCGGTACACACTTAATTTTAAACCCAGATGTTAAACATACACACACACGCACCAAATCATTCTGATCTGCAGTTAGATAGCATTTATGAAAACACAGATGGATAAAACGGTGGCCACACTTCATGTTCATCACACTGACCAGTTAAACGACACTTCGGTTTAAAACACTGAATCAATTCTAAGTTCATCCGAACTCACCCGACACGTAGTACCATCCAGCATCACATTCTTTACATTGATAGCAACAGCTCGAGAGTTCTAATATCTGATAAGCTCCGGGGCCGCACGTCTTTGAGTTTATACACCTCGAGATGGGCACCTAAATTAAAAACAAAAAAGAAATGTAAAAACTATAGTAACTTTTTATTAATAAAAATGTCTCTGTGTCACCAGTTCACTAGGGGCTCTCTAGCTAGCTAAATCAACAATGCCAGCAGTAACCAAAAAGTTTAACCAACACCATTAAAGTTTGTTACATGGGTTAGGATAGTAGCTGTGTAAGAGCCGTGGATCCTCTTAAGTCTCACCGTGTTATTGGACCACTGGATCTTGCTCTCATTGACCTCCATTTGCCCGTTTTTGATGAGGAACGTTCCCACCATGTCAAGCTCTCGTACATTCTCTCTCTTCTTCCACATGACGAGATTGTATCCGTTCTCAAAATCCCCCGTGTCAGTGAAGGAAAATATCTGGTTGTCCACACTGAATTTCATCTGTCGAAGAACGCTCACCAGCTAAACATTACAGAGCTTAAATTAGCAAGCTTCAGATCACTGACAAGACAAACAACATTTTGCTCCTTATTGTTACACTCCTGTATTCAGTTTATAGTGAGTGGACAGTATTGGGCTCTGATTATTTTCATATGGTGTGCTTGATGGATCAGCGCACCACTTCATCTTCTATTTCCTGTCAAATAATCTCAAAGAGGATTACAAGCAGCAACAAAAAAATTTTACCTTCCAAGGAAGGAAGTCGATGTCTCCCGAGCAGGAAGTGTCGCTGCAGTTGAGGAGTCTCTTGATGGCATGGGCGACGGCGTACACCGCCACTCTCTGACTGTAAATAGCACCGAGGTAAACAGTGTTGACCAGGTAATCATCGTTGGCCTCCTGGGGGTCTGTGATGTTGCAGGCGAAGGGTGATGTATTCTCAGATATTTGGCCGGGGGTGCAGCCGAACCTCAACTGCTTGTACTCTTGGATGAAGTCGTTTCTCGTCCCCGGGCTCAAATTTTTCAGGTAGTCTTCAAACCCCGGGATGTTCCCAGTGATGAAGGTAAAACCAAAGATGTCCCCCACATTGTTTATCTGGTCCATCTCCATGACGAAGCGTATTGTAGACCAGGCGTCACTGGCGATCCAGGTCCGAGAGATTTTTCTCCTGATCATCTCCTCAAAGAGACTCTTGACCAGTTCCGGTCTCAGAATGAGCAGCACGACCGTCACATTCGGGTTGTTCTGAATTTTATCAGCTGCTTGCTTGATGCTCTGTGACATGTTCACAAAACCAAGGTAGTTGGGTAGCACCTCCTGGAAACGTACACACACTGGTCTCCCTTCTGTCCTCACATCTTGCAGAAACATCTCAAGGACGGCTCTGCCATAATCGTCATCTAGAGACACCACCCCAACCCATTCCCACTCGAAGTGCCTGATGAACTCCACCAATGCCCTGGTTTGGTGGATATCATTTGGAACGACACGGAAGAAGGATGGATAACGTAATTTGTCGCTCAATGCTGGTGCAGAAGACGTGCAGCTTATCTGTGAACCATGGAACAAACACATCAATAAATCACATTAATTTCATTTTAATTCCTATAAGAAAAAAATATGAAGGAAAGAAGGTTGTCTCATCAAACTTGAACAAGTCTTCATTATAATTATCAGAGCCGGACTGATCACCAGTATTAAAAGAACACATTTCTACCATCTAGGCTCTTCCAGTGAAGGAAGTGCCGTCAATTATTTTTTAAATTAAAAATGGTGCCAAAGTTCTGTCACCATGATTCTAATTGTGTTTTTTCATCGTGTCACTTTTAGATCTTGGCTGCTTGACTTGATGGTTGTCAACTTCTTATTATCAGAATCTTATATTATATAAAAGTTGATGAGCATGAAATACATGTCATACAACTAGATCCCATACGCTAAAACTAGACTTCACAATGAAGTTTTAACACCTTGTTTTGAGAAGTCAGTGATAGAAAACACATGTGATTAAAGTTACCTGTGGAATCATGTAAAGGCCGAGCAGTCTGGCGAGAGGAATCGACAATTCTGAATATCTTTCTCCCAGAACCACCTTGATCGCCGCTTTAAAATCGGAATAATCAGAAAGGACTGTGAGAGAGTCGTTAACAGCGATCATGTGTTCCACACAGTCCAGAGCCTTGGTCCCGTATGCACAAGTATCACACACAAGGAATCCGAGTTTAATCCCAGGAAGAAAGTTGGAGTTATTGATCTCCTTGATGGTGTGAATCACAGCTAAAGACTGTGTGAATGCTATCAAATCAAAGCTGGAAAATACAGAGAACTGGATAAAAAATTATTTGTACTTTATACTGTACTTTCATTTTGAATAAGCAGAATATTATGTTTCACCCGACGTAACATCTGCTCTCCAACACACAGTCGCCAGGTTAGTGCTTTTCCAACCAAATTCATCAATACAATAAAACTAATACACAATAAGGCTAACGATAACAAAACTATGTTTGTATTTTTCTACACAATGAAGAGAAATGTGCAACACATGTTTTACACACTAACTCATATCCAAGACGTGGACACCCTCGTGAACACCCTCGTGGACAATTTAGTGAGTCCTGAGAATTAAATTGTTATTATTTCAGAATCGTTCCATCCCTAAATCTCAGTGTGTACTCACTCTGTGCAGATGTATTCCACTGGCTGAGTCCGCTTCTGCAGATCCTTCACACTTGAATGGATGGACCCGACGATCCCGATGATGATGTCCCCGGGGGAAAAAGCACCACAATGTGACCCTGTCAAATCACCACACACCTCCGACCCCAACACTAACAACACCCCCAACACCCGAACCCACAGACCTGGCATCTATTCAAACAAACAAAGTGTGTATCTGTGACAGAGAGAAATAAGGAGTGTTTAGTGAGGTAGTGAAACGTGAGGTGCAAAACGAAAGCAACTAAATACGAAGTACAAGAATGTAGAGAAACAAGACGAACAATCAGCGACAGTAAGTCCAGCCTGCTGGAAACAAAATACTAACCAAAAGGAACTGATGATAGTTTATTTATAGATGTATTGTGAAAAGACGACACAACCAAGTGGTTTCTTCCCACATAAGTCATGGATAAGTTTTGGATACCCGCACCCCACCCCCAGGGGCCTCACCTGTTTGTTTGTTTTAAGCTCCATTCATTTAAAATATTTTTTTAGAAAGTCTGAGATATCAACCCAGTTGTAACTCGTCCTGCATGTTATCCTGACATGAATGCAGATTATAAAATTGTAACTGTATTTTAAAACTATTTTGTTTTGATTAAAATTGTATTTTGTTGTACTTTGTTTTGCTTTGTTTGACCAAAATGTCGATGGCAAGGTGGGTAGCACTTATCTCACACCACAAAGGTCCTGGGTTTAAATCCACAAGCAGAGCAGTTGATGTACTTTTCATCTGGAGTTTTGCATATTCTCCAACAGTACAGAAACATACAGTCAGAATAATGTGAGACACTGAATGGACCTGTATGTCAGGAAGGGCATTCAGATCAAAAGAGAATAAAGATAGTGGTCAGTGTGAGTAAACTTTGTACAATGTAACATTACTACAGGTTCAGGTTCCTACAATCATGATTATTCTTTACATACAGCAAATCTCAAATATATATATATATAATATATCGATGGATGCTTCTTATATACTTTAATCTAGAAGACTTATAGAATTATAAGACAGAACATTTGTACCTTTATTCATGTGATTTTCTCCTGAGAAGCTTCACATAATCGAGTGATGGAGTCGACTGTAGTCAAACTCAATCATCAAAAACAAAGCCAGTGTGCAAAAGTGTGTTTAAAAGTCCACCTTAAACAATAAATTCCACCTTAAAGCTTTATTTCTCCTTCTTCTACACTTTTGTCTTCTAGTCCACATGTTTTCTGTGTCGTTTAAATAAAATAACTTTTACATTAAAGTGATGTGAGGAAATAACACAAAGTAGCAGGTTCGTGAACTGAATATGAATAAAAACGTTCAATAATCACTTTTAAGCATATTTTTAATGCTTTGTTACATCATCACATGGAAGTTAATGTTAATGTTACTAATAACCGAACACTTTATCATTTCTTCATCTGTGTAGCAGATCCAGAATCAAACATTATTGCACATTTACATAAAAACATCAGTAAAAACATTTTTTCTCTGGAACAGGAAGACTGGAGAAGTTTTATGTTAAAGGTTTCGGTGCATTTTCCCTTCATGATGGTTTATATTTATTATAATTAGAAGTGACTCCAAACTTATGAACCTGACCCACTGTGATCCTGACCAGGATAAAGCAGCAGGTAATAATAACACATTCGATTTCATCACAGTCGTTCATTTACATCTGCAGCCTATAGTGGGCACTGTCCTATTACTACTGACCCTCATTACTGTTGCACTCCTCATTATAACTCCCACCCCCTAAAATGGCCCCGTCAGCTCTTTTAGTGAGACCGGGATGGGGAGCTTGTCCAGGTTTTGGGGGAACTCCTGGGGATCGAGCCGGGTCAGAACCCTCCTCATGGCCATGAGTCCGAGTGGTGCCGGATTTTTCCCCACCAGATACCTAAATGTGTCCTCCCCCAGGACTCTGGACCAGGATTGTGGGTCCCTCTCCAGTGAGCCCTTGAGTTTGAACCTGAGCTTGGGCGTGAACATGAGCAGGCTCTCCAGGCAGAGCTTCTGGGCGTCGCCGTTTGTTTCAGTGTTCCGGAGCTGCTGGAGGACGAGGTCCAAGGGCGTCATACCGTTGTGATCCTCAGCCTGCGGGGAGGCGCCGTTTCCAAGGAGCGTGACCACGGATTGGTGGTGAGAGAGCTCGCAGGCCAGGTGAAGAGGGGTCTTTCCATCCTCGCTGTGGTAGCACCCGGCTCGGTTCACGTAGGAGCTCAGACCGGGCGAACGGTGCGCCACCTGCAGGATGAGTGCCAGGATGTCTCGGCGGTCGTAGCGGACGGCCACGGAGAGATGCGGCGCCGACTCTGGGCCACAGCAGAAGCTCTTGCCCGGAAGAGCCAGGGCGTGGTCGGAGTAGTGGTTCAGCAGGTGGCGGGCGTACACCCGGTGATCGTGCACGATGGCGTACAGAAGTGCCTCAGATGGAGTGTAGGTCTGCTGCCGGGCGCTCGCCTCCCAGTGGAATGTTTCCATGGTGCGCATGTCCTCCAGCATCCAGACGGGCTTGTGGTCCCTCACGGCTTGGTAGAACACCAAGGACAAGAGCTGGTCCTCCTTACAAGTGCCATCCATCTATCCCAGCATGCACCAACTTTTGGTCTATCTCCTACTTTTTGTCACCTTAGGGTTCTAAAATGTACATTAGTTTTTAAGTCTATTTCTTTAATTCCCTATAAAAGATCTTAAAAGCTGCAGGAGCTTGGTGTTCGTCCATGCAGGGATCTTCTCTCCACCTCAGCTGATGTTGTGCAGACATTCCGCTCAGCCTGACCGTTAATAACGACGGTTCTGCAGTGCCGCCTCAGAACGCATGCGCAGAACTACGTGCGCGTTTTAAATCGCACTGTGTTCCCTACGTAGTGCACTACTTTCAGAAACCAGCTCGTTCAAAAACAAATAAGAAGCACACTAGTGACCAAACTGCCTGCTTCTGATATCCCACAATGCACTGCAGTAGAGCCGTGTCCAATTCCAGAATTAGAGTTTGTCTGGTGTATACTTGTGTAGTGCCTAGAAAATAGGGAACAAACTGCAATTTGGAACACCGACACCTTCAGTTTGTTTGCTTTCAAATTCATCGCCATGGTTTTTTGGGAAATAGAGGCGAACATACCAAACTTTATTACACCTATTTACGTCAGGCGAAAGTGAAACCTGCTTAATCAGGCTTCTACTAATCAAGTGATTCAAGTAATTTAATGTTTATTCGTGTATGTGTTTTTTGTTTACGTCTATTTATTATTTAATGTTGGCTCCCAACCCAGCGTGACCGTTTAAGTCTTGTATAAAAATAAATAAATCATTATATATAATTAAAACCCGGTACAACAAGGTTTTCTGAAGGTCATCACGTCACTCCGTGAACCGACTCCACAGAACAAGAGTCGATTCTTTATGTCAAAGCGTGGAATCAAAGAATCGACTCCCAGCTTTGTGTTTCGCTACGTTTGAGTTTGTACCGATTCACGATTCACAGTGCTGGGAGGCACTGGGAGAACATACAAAACCACGCCCAGACTCCACACCCGTATCGTTCAACCTAGTTATCGAACCCAGAACCGTCTTACTCCGAGGAAATCAAGCCGCTATTTATTTGAAGTAAATGTAGCTATTGGAATATTGTACAAATGATAATTTAATATACGAATTGTTTATTAAACTTTATGGTGGTCAGAGTCGCGGTGCAGAGTCGCGAATTTCTGGAAGTTTAGAGAGAACATCTGTGAGCTGAACACTAGAGGGCAGTGCTGCGCTTCCGGACCGAAAACAAACTCGCGCACACACACACACACACTGCCAAAGCTCAATTACAGAAAATATCATTTTTACACTTAATACTAACAAAAACAAATAGAGCCGGCACAGTTACAGATAATAAACTATAAACTATATAAGTACAATAATCAGAAAATTGTGTGTGTATAAACACAATTGTTGTTGTGTGTATATATGCATGGTTCTTGTTGTTTGTTTGTGTACATGTGTGTGTGTGTGTGTGTGTGTGTAATGTGTGTACACTGCTCTTATCTTGCTGCATCTCCTGCTCTGGGATTTGCAGATGAGGAGGAGGAGGAGGAGTGACGAAGAGGCCAATACACCATCAGACAGAACACATGATGGAGGAGGAAGTTCCTCTCAGTGCTCCAGAGTCCAGCGGGTTCCTGCTTTTACACTTCAGTTCCATTCAGGACAGAAACATCAGATTCAACAGTTTATATCAGACACACAGCAGTTCGGCTCACCTGCATGTTTCTGGACTGTGGGCGGAAACCGAATGACCAGGAGGAAACCCACACAGACATTAGGAGAACATACAAAACTCCAGAAAACCCAGGACCCAAGGAACCCAAGATGCAATATTTTAAAAATTGAAAAAAAATACTTAATTTGTGCAGCTTTACTGTAGACACAAGAACGGAAACAGAACCGAGAATTAGAAGCTTCTAGAATCATAAACGTCTGTTTATTCTGATCAAATTCATTTATACAATTACATTTAAAATCTCAGCAGGAGAGAACGACCAATCACGTCTCATCATTCTTATAAAGTTAAATGTCTGGTGTATAGATACAACACAGCAGCCCCCCCCCCCCACACACACACACACACAGGATTAAATGCTATCACACACACACACACACACACAGGATTAAATGCTATCACACACACACACACACACACACACTCCTCAGAGTGTAGAAAACTTTCAGTATTGTGTCGAGCAGCCAGTGAGACACAAACAAGATGATTTATGATTGACGAGATCAATCAAATCTGTGACCTTTAATCGACCTTCTGTTTAGTTCTCTTATGTTCCATGACATTGGGTTTGGTGTGTGTGTGTGTGTAGGTGCATGTATTTGTGTGTGTGTGTGTGTGTCTAGGTGCATGTATGAGGATTGGTGTGTACACATATGAATAAAAACTGAAAACATATACACACTGTGCAGGTGTGTGTGTGTGCATGTTCCAGGAAGGTCCTGCTGAATGTAATCAGACGTTTGGCCCATACGGTGGCGGGTGGGCGGAGCCAAACTGGGCACCCAAGTAGCTCATGTTCGGGTATCTGGGCACTTTTGGGATCAGTGGTTCTGACACTGGTATGTAAACACCGGTGGTTCTGGTGAAATATAGCCAGTGGTTTTGAAGTTGGTGGGCGTGGCAGTCCGGACCCCCGAGCATGGCACCGACCACCACCAATGAGTTCCAAAGCAGGATGATGTCCAGAACCTACACAGTGCTCTCCACCACCCACTCTGCCCCCTCCAGTGTGTTCCTGCTGCCCGTACTGTCGTCATTCAGCATGGTGACCGACAGACTCCGCCTGCTCCAGACTCCACCCACAGACCCACTCGAGTCACCCGTGTCGAACGAGTGGCTCCGGGTGAACCTGGATCCCGGGGTCCTGCCCAGGAGAGGTTCCTGGTCACTCATGGGCACTGGGGATCCGGTCACCACTTGGCTCCTCAGCTCCAGGGACGTGATGGCGTCCAGGAGCTGGTCCATGTTCGGTCTGGGTTTGAGTGGCGCTGACCGCCAGATGCCAGCGAGGGCGCTGTTGGGACTGCAGGGACGCCGGGCGTTACCAGAACCCACAGATGACCTTGAGGAGGAGCTACTGGTGCTCTGCAGGGAGCCACACTTAAAGTTGACCTTCTCGTCTCTCAGCGTGACCTTGGGGTCAATTTTGGAGTCCGGAGGCGCTACAAGAACGACGCCGTTCTGTCCCGGGTGCCCGTCGTCATGGTAACCAAGCTTGCACACTGGAGATCCGGCGAGTCCGGCGGCTCCCCCTCCATCCCCAGTCTTGTAACGCACCATGAGGACGACGATGAAGACCAGGAGTGTGACCACGATGATGCCCCCCACCACCAGGATCATGGTCCCGCCCAGCAGATGCCCATGCAGAGAACGGCATTGTGGGTAATCGTCCCGCGTGAAGAAGTGTGTGCAGCCCACGGTGCTGGTGGCGGTCAGTGTGGTGGACGAGTCGTCCCACGTTGCCAGGACACACAGATCGTACCGGGTACCGGAAACCAGGTGGGTCACCAGGAACGCCCGACTGGAGGGAGGGATCATCCTACACACACACACACACACAGATTAACACACAAAGCAAAGATTCCTGAACACACTCGTCCATGTGGCCAGTATCTTGATGTCACACACAGTCCTGACTGACCCGTGTTGGTGCCACTACAGACGAGTCTTTTCTTTTAATCTTCCACTGATTGATTCATTGAATCGTTGACTCTCTGAAATGACACCATTGATTCTGAGCTTTGTGCTGGTCAGGGTCTCGGTGGGAGGAACCGAGGAACCGAACATCCTGGACCGAGCTTGTGTTCGTTCGTTCACTAATTAAATGAGTGATTCAGTGAATCAATAAACCAATAATTCCTTCTTATATTGATACAACAAGTCTCAGACTGATTCAGACTCATTGACTCACTGGATCATTGAACCCTTGTTCATTCTCTCTCCCTCTCTCTCTCTCTCACACACACACGCACGCACACACACACAAACACACACACACGTGCGCACACACACGCACGCACAAACACATACATACACGCGCACGCACACACACACAAACACACACACACGCGCGCACACACACACGCACGCACAAACACACACACACTTTGGGGCTGATTTATAGTTCCAGTTGGTCTTTGAAACCCGAGTGCCCAGAGGAAACCCTGGGGAATGAAACCCAGAGCATTGTGGGTAAAGTGAGCCGGGTGGATCTGAGGAACAGAACTTCACATTAACACTAATGGAAGCTCACATTAAAAAAGAGTGAGTGGTGCTGGGGGGGCATCAGCATGTTCTCCATCAACATCAGTACAGAAGATGATCCGGTATCTTTATTCATGTGACCTAAAGTACCGGGACCTTGATTTAAAAACCCATGACACATGATGACCTCTGTGTGACCTTCATCTAGAACCTCCATCTTCTGAAAATCTTTAGCACTCACAATTATATTATTATGATTATTAATGACATTATTATTAATTGTTTTGTTTTATTTGTATTATTATTTGTAATTGTTGTTATTTGTCTCATAATTACATTTTTTTATGTAATAATATTAATAATTACTATTATTGTTATAACATTTTTATTGCCGTATCATAATCACAATCATGTGTGTGTGTGTGTGTGTGTGTGCGTGCGTGCGTGCGTGCGTGCGTGCGTGCGTGTGTGTGTGTGCGCGCGTGTGTGTGTGCGCGTGCGTGTGTGCGTGCGTGTGTGTGTGCGTGCGTGTGTGTGTGTGTGCGTGTGTGTGTGTGTATGCGTGTGTGTGCGTGTGCGCGTGCGTGTGTGTGCGTGTGTCTGTGTGTGTGCGTGTGTCTGTGTGTGTGTATGTGTGCGTGTGTGTGTGTGTGT
>JAOTRQ010068316.1:0-12722 GCA_028565875.1 Hoplisoma paleatum
TAAATGATATTTTTAGTCGATTATTAGTCCATTAGTTGTAGTAAATGATGACCACTGGTCCACCAACAAAATCCTTGCTTGTGGACAGACCTACTCATTATTATTATGAATTCATCAATAATAAAGAACCTAAACTAATTCGTATTAGAGTAACTATTGTACAAGTAATATGATGTCAACACAAGTTACTTTAATGGTTACTAAACTGGTGGTTATTGGAGTCTCCTCGTACCTTCAGACACGTCAGTCAGCTGAGGCGTGGTCGCTCTGGACACTGAGAAGCCGCCGCTCTCCAGGATGGACGCCTCTTCATCTGAGAGCTCCGAGTCTGTGATGGCCATCGCCAGTGCCGTCGTCTTTACGTCCACCTGAAAATAGAAACCACGCCACAGTGAGGCCGAAAGTATGTGGACACAACAGCACAGAGACGATCAGGGTTCATCCTGAATGTTTTCCTGTGACTATTATTTTGACTTCTTTTTACTGTCCATGCCCAGATAAATAGGACGAATTGTGTCATCTGTTGGAGTCTAGAATGCTGTCAATACTTTGGGTTTAGTGTGGATGAAAATCCTCTTCATACAGCTGGAATGTAACGATCAAAATTTACTTTAAACAGAGGGCGCTGGTGCTATTCACCAAGTTTCCCCAAAGGAAACGTTTTCATCTGTCACATTGCATTGTGGGTAGTGTGTATCGTTGTAAAAGTCACTCACAGTGGGGGTGAAGCAGGAAAGTTCCTCCTCACTCTCACTTTCTGTTTCAGCTCTCGGTTCGTCTCCTTCCTGCTGCTCCTTCTTCACCTCTACACACACACACACACACACACACACACACACACACACACACACACACATACACTCTGGTTAGGTGTTGTGAATACCAGGCGAGACCGCGTTTACGCCCCCTGCAGGACACAAAAAGCTCTGCTGACTTTTCTTGTCGTGTTTGTGCCGCTGTGTTTCTCCCTTCATGCTGTAGTCCAGCTTCATCAGGACGGGTTCCAACCCCGTGTACATCTTCTGAATCAGCTCATGATAAACCACCAGAGGCCAGAGCAGAACGCTCAGCACTACACACACACACACACACACACACGAGTCAGACATCATATAGACATCAACACAATCCGCTGTGTGTGTGTGTGTGTGTGTGTGTGTGCGAGACGTGGAACTCACGTATAATGTAGGAGATCATCACTCCCGGGACGTAGTGACCCAGCATGGCCAGCAGGAGGCAGCCTGAGCACGTCATTGCACAAAACTACATCATTGACAGAATGACAAAGTTACAAAACAAGAAATCAACCTGCACATGAACTCCCCCTCATGGAGGCTTTATATAACATCTCGAAAACCGCAGTGAGACCAGATCGTTCAAGGGTCTCCAGAACCCATCAAGCTCCCATCTGCACTGTGCTGGATGATACTGCGAGACTCCGGGTTTGATCCTCCACTTACTACCAACAATGTTCTTTTATTCCTACTGCACAAAACATGCCAATAGGTGGATTGACTACATTTAATCTAAACAGGTTTATATTATTAACATCGTCTTTACATTCATCACCTGAACTCTAAACACTTCAGAGGGTTCGAAATGAAAGGAATGATTTATTATTCATGTAATAAAACATGGTTTCTTTTGTGGGTGTAAAACTTTCTCAGAAAGAAAACATTCCTTTAGTTGTGTTACATTCTCCTGACCCTCTGCACTGCACCACCTGGAGGACAGAATGGGTATTAAAGTGTGATTAGTTCACCTTGCCAGGATTCTGCCGCTTGTACTGGAGCATCTCCTGGATGTAAAGGCTGAAGGTCAGGAAGCTCTCAGCAACATGGTGGCTCAGTTCAGTGATGGACAAGAGCCTGGGTCCATCACTCGTACCCTCCCTGCACCAAGAGACAACCCGACATCGTCCAGGTCACCAACAACATTGCATGACATCACAACTCTACAACACTGAAAGTGTCTGGACACCTGAATGTGACCGAAGCAAAAAAATTAATAGTCTGTGTAGAGATGTAATGATGCACTCAAACACGATTCAAACATGTTTAATGAACACTTTAAACAGCAGAGGGCGCTGCTGCTATTCACCAAGATGTCCAAAGATGCACATTTATTCTATATCAAGATCCTCACAAATACAGAACTTTAGGGACGTAACGATTCAGCAAGTATCGATTCACTTAGATGATTCTACTTAAATGATTCTACTTAAATGAATCAATATAGACTTTTAACAGCAGGGGGTGCTCGTGCTCATTTTAACACATCACTTTTGCAAAACAATTCGCCTCTTTCTCTGAAATAAGAGGACAAATATTTTTATTAACAAAAGATCAGAAAAACCTTGTGTAACAACGAACAATTCAACTTCATATTATTTATTAAAAGATCATGTAGAGAGAATCGTTACATCCTCGAGAAGTTTAAACTGTTTTAACACCATAAACTGTGTTCATTTTCTTTTATAAAACTATATTCTTTTTTTTTTATCATATCATGCAGCAAGTCTCATGAATTGTATTGCATTGTGGGTAATGTGTATCGTCTGACCCCCAGTGCCTATATCAGATCAGATCATAATATCCATCACACTAATGGTCTGGCGTTCAAATACTTTTGGTGTAAACTCATGTTAAATGATGATAAACAATGCCAAGGGTGTATGATGTACCGTTCTGTGCCAGTGTCCTCCAGCTGGAGCGCTGTAAACAAAATACAATTCTATCAAATGTTTTACTGACAGATTTTTGACTCTAGAACAGAAGAAAAGATTTTACCAGAGAACTGAGGAAACCTCCATCCATCCAACAGAACCACGCCAAGGAGACAAACACACACCAGGAAGAGAGGACGCAAAGAAGTGGAAGACAACAGCCTAGGGCAAACAGACATGATCTCACAATCTATTTAAAAAAAAACAGTTTAAACCCACGCTGCACATCTGTTGTGGTTTGTGATCCAGCTGTGTAAAGATCTGATAACACTGAGCAGGTGAAGAACATGTTCAGTAACATCATTACTAACACGCTGTTCCCTCCGCGGGGCCCCACACACACGTCTCAAAATCACACGCCAACAACCAAATGGAACTTCAGTCAGTTCTTTGAGTTCAGGGTGTTTGTGATTAAGTGTGTAGAGAATGTTGAGAATTTACACACTTTTACACACACATGTGATCTGCTGACTGTAGGAATGGAAGCAACAACATTCTGATCAGCCGGTTGTAGTCGAGTCCTGTATCAGGACAACATGAGGAGTCACCAGGAGTGTCTGTTCCTCACACACACACACACACACACACACACACACACACACTGTTTACACTAGTAATCAGAGACGCAGCAGCTCAGTGAAAGGTAAATGCTTGCAGCCACTGTTGGACCTTTGAGCAACTCGCATAACCCATAAAACGTTCCCTAGTGCCCCAACACGACCCCTAGTGGCACACAGAGAAACTAATCACAGACCATCTGAACATCACACAGTCCACAGCAGGAATCTGGACCAGGGTTGGATTGGACGACACAACAAACAATAAGCTGAAAGTCAAGTAGCACAAAGAGTAGCTACAGCACGACTAGCACAGGCTAACGCTACAGTGGGATTCAAACAAACAACCCTAAAGGCAAAACAGCACTGTTATCTTTCCATTCATATACACAGTGAAATAATTCACCTCCACAACACCAGGGGGTGTCGAGTTTCTGACGGGTCTGTAGTGTCGAGTGAGAAACATGGAGGCACCGACATCTACAGGGAGAGACGACTTTAACTACAAGTGTGCACTACGTTGTTTTAAATGCTGTAGTGCTCCCCCTTGTGGACTGTGTGGCTTTTGTAGAGCATGTAGTGGCGAGCGAGAGGCTCTGTGGAAGACCCCAAACTGAAGGTAAAGCAGATAAACAAGTGCTCAGCAACTCTGGGACTCTTTCAGGACTGTTGGAGAACCGTTACAGTCCAGGTGCTTCCTCATGAAGCTGATTGAGAGAACATACCAATGTGCAAAGCTGTCATCACAGCACCAACGGAAAACATCTGTTTTGTTTAAACACGTGACTGACAGGTGAGACCGGAGAGCAGCGCCACCTCGCGGGACGCCTGCGGACGGTTAACCGCGTTAGCATGTTAGCATCTCGGCTAACCGCTACGAGCTTTCATTTGAACGGTTTCGCGGTTTGAACTCGAATCGACGGTTAGAACCGTTAAACCGTCGCGGCGCGAGCGCGCACTTACCAGAAGGCGGTGTTGAGCGCGAGCGCGGCGGCGGCGCTGTACACGGGTCTGTCCCACACCAGCAGTCTCTGTAGGCCCAGAAGCAGGCGGCCGTGAGGCTGAAGCACCCCGCGCAGTGAACACCGGAGCCGCTGGAGCTCCGGACTGGTGCTCCGCTCCACAGCACCGGCTCCAGCCTCCGCGAACAGCGCCTCCACACCCTCAGCACAGGCGGTGTCAGGACCCGGGGCGCGGCCGCTCTCCTCCCCGCTCCTCATCGTGCTCGGTGTTTATCTCCCGGTAATCACAAACAAGCGCTTCTCTCACACATCCAGAACCAGAGAAGAACACGTCCTAAATCACATCCACATTCACTACACTGAGACGCCATGTTCACTTGTATGTGTTCACTATCTAGTGCACTTTGTATAATGTGGAAGTGGTAATAGAACGCGGGGATTGATCACGTGTCTCTTGTTTACTGCACTGGAGTGGAACTGTACCACACAGGATGGAACAGTCTGGGCTCGAATCTCATTCTTTTTGTTTATTTTTGATGTTTTCTACTTATCAGGGTTTAAACTTTATGAAAAATTATACAGCCAAGAACTATAATGCAATCATAATGCATAATAAACCTAAATCATGTATTGAATATTGCTCGGTGATTGTTGTGGGTTTGAATCCCAGCTCTATTGGACCCTTGAGCATTGCCATTTTCATATTTTTGCCAAACCTCAGATCTCACCATCAGATCTTTTGCCAAATAAAATGATATTTTGATGTCATATCACACATGAGTTGTATGTTACTACAGCTGGTAACTACCCAGCTAAAGATCCAGCTACAGACCAACTGCTTCAAACACACCAAATGATAGTTTATTTCTCTTTACCACTGGTGGCTATTTTATTCTTTGATAAACCAGCTGACGTTACACAAAACCGATTCTGGTGATTGTTGGAAATATTTATTTACAGTATTTATTCATAAATGCAAGTCAGATTCAGTACAAAACACGTTTATACACAATGACACCCAGTATCTGTAGATGAAGTCCTTTCTGTGTGGAGTTTGTATGTTCTCCCCATGTCTCAGTGAATTTTTTATATGTACTCTGGTTTCCTTCCACAGTCCAAAGACATGCACTTGGTGAATTGGAGATTGTGTGTGTGTGTGTGTGTGTGTGTGTGTGTGTGTGTGTGTGGAATACACATTGTATCGCCAAAAGTATGTGCAACAGAGGAGAGTTTATTTCACCATATTAGACATTTATACAACCGAAAGTATGTGGACACATGTCTTGATCATACAGTTCAGGTGTTTCAGATTTCTTTACTTTAAAATCATCCATCAAACTTGGGATGAACTGGAACATCGACTGATCACAAACTCCCACAGACACAGTCCAAGATCTCCAGAAGGAGAGAACAAACCGAGGCGGCCACATACTAATGATCGTGTGTATATATATATGTGTGTGTATATACGTATATATAGATTGTATTGTGACTGTAAGGCACCGTGAGAATTTAGTCGTAGCCGATTCCTCTCTGACCCCAGAGTCCGACCCCAGATGTTGAGCTGTTCACCTCTGCATGAACGATCCTGTCGACAGCCGTCTCCAGTGTTTCATCAGGATAACATTTAATAACTCCCTCCACGAAGCCACGGCGCCGCCGTCTCACTGCCTCACACATGCTCATGCTCAGGTTGTTGTAGGTTTTCTGTGCTGCCAGATTCTGGAAGGAAAAGAGCGACAGGATAATGCTGTCTGTCTGTTCTTCTGTCTGTCTGTCTGTTTAACTGTCTGTTCCTCACAGTCGATAAAAGTTGTAATAATGATTTTATTATCACATATCAAATATAAAGTGGAAATATTAAGAAGCCAAACTGAATTTTGTTCTCGTATTGTAATATAACTTTTATTATTACTAACATTATTCTTGTTATTACTCTTATAATTGTTGTTATTTCTATTATTGTTGTTGTTATTATGATTATTTTTTATCATTCTTTAACATCATGATGCATTTATGCAGGCTTACTTACAATCACATCAAATCTTGAGTAAAGAGCCACAACCTTCCCTAGAAACGAAACCAAGAGAAAATAATCAAATAATCAAACAATTAACAAATAAAATGATAAACTTATAAAACAGATCAATCTGAATATCTCGTGATATGTTTATAATACAATAATAATCTTTTATTTCTCTGTAGGTTTGTATAAAGAAGTACAAGAACTGGTCCCTCCCTCAGGCACAGCACACATCTGTAGCACCGCTGGAGACTCATTCATACACATAAATATTAATATGAGATTTTATTGACCTTCCCCGTCCAGCACCGGCAGCGCAGACACTCGTCTCTCCACGAAAACACTCAGGGCATCATAAACACTCGCCGCCTGATGTACGGTAGCGATGTTCCGGAACGTTCCCACTCGCACATCTGTAATCATCTTCTGGAGACATCGAGGCTTCGGGATTTTACTTTTCTACACGTTTAGTTAAAAGATGCAAAGAAAAAAAAATCTCAAACTTTATTAATACTGTTATCACGACAGAAACCGTTACCGAGGGGACAGAGGGAAATAATAACATCATCCACACTTCCAGATGAACTGAACTGAATGAATGTAACCACCTGCATGTTTTTAGGCTGTAGGAGGAAACCACTTGGAGTAAACTCACACAGAGAACATGCACACAGAAAGAACTCGGACTGCCCCATCTTGGGATCGAACCCAGAACCTTCTTCCTCTGATGCAATAATGGTAATAAAAAAGAACCACATATGATTTATAAAAAAACATCTTACTAACAAAAAGATGGAGGAACTTTAGGATTCTTTTATGGGTCAGGATGTGCAGGACGTTTCCTGATTGCGGGTCGATGACGGGCAGCCGGTGGATTTTGTGTCTCAGTAAAGAATGGACGGCATCAAAAAGGCTGAAATAACAAATGAACATGTTTTTCTGCTTGTCGAGGCAATAAATTATGCAGCCTCCACACCACCAGGGGGCCCCATTTTTATATTCTATATTATTGACTTCAATATGGAAGAAGTTTAGATGGAGTCCGAGACTTTTACTCAGGACACAATAACATGAGTAAATATAGAAACAAGTGGAGGTTCAGATTGCTTCTCACCTGGCGTCCGGTGTGATGCTGATGAGACCGCCGTGATGATTCGGCAGAAAAACATCTAAACAGAAAATATTATTAACACCTGTAGGACAGAGAGGAAGAAATGTTTGTGTTTTTTTTACTAGTAAACGTTACTCTCCTGTGTAATACAAACTGGACACTGAGTATTAATAATAATAATATAAACTGTGTGTGTCTGTCATGAATGTAAATTAAAATGTAAAGCACAACATAAACATTCTAATAAACAAACACAAGTCGTGGACTGTGGGAGGAAACCGGAGCACTTGCAACAAACTCGAAACACATACATGTGGAGAACATGCTAACTTTACACAAAAAAGAGCCGGAGCAGTCAGGCTGGGTAATGGAACCCGGGACCTGGTTGCTGTGATGTTACAGCTCATTTAGATTGAAATCACCTCTCCAGGTCTGGATCTTGTGCTCCTCAAGCTCGTAGATCTGAACCTTCAATCAGAAGAAACATCAGAAGAAGTTTTTCAGATCATCAAGAACCTCTGAAGGTTTCAAAATCTGCTGCTTCTAAATGTCATGAAAGATTTTTCTTATTTATCCTCGAGTAAATGTGAGAGACGATCAAACACTCGGGGGAATGAAACCTGATCCTTACTTCCACACACTCTAGTGAACACACACACTAGGGGGCAGCGGTGAGCGAAGCAATGGGCAGCACTAGTCATGGCACCCGGGGAGAGTTTAGGTTCAATTCAGGGAATTGAGTTTAGGAAATCGAACCGACAACCTTCTGATCACAAGTTCAGTTCTGTAACCACCAGGACACGGGGGATTGTGGTTGTATCAGAACTTAGCACGGGGGATTGTGGTTGTATCAGAACTTACCACGGGGGATTGTGGTTGTATCAGAACTTACCACGGGGGATTGTGGTTGTATCAGAACTTACCACGGGGGATTGATAATAACGATGGAGAATGTTGATGAAGTCAGTGATGGTCAGCATCCCTGCACACAAACACTTCTGTTATAATGAATTCTTTTGCTTTTAACTCTCCAATCAAATGAACACATTAGAACGTTTATATCAGCTCAGCCTCGACATTATACAAAATAAAGGCTTAATAAAATATCTCTCTATTTTATTTTACCCTTCAGTCGACTTCGACCCTGGGTTACTCTGTGGACCGTTACCGATCCCCAGAGTTACTCAGCAATTACATTTTACGGGGTGGGTTGCCAGGTCTTTCCCCAAGAACCCCAGGGATCTTGTGTGTGACTACTGGACAATTTACACATTTCCCATCAACATAGTGCATGTTTTCTTTGGACTGTGGGAGGAAACCGGAGTACCCGGAGGAAACCCACCCTGACATGCAAACTCCGCCCGACCCGGGGATCGAACCCGGGACTTCTTGCTGTGAGGCGACAGTGTTATAACCCCTCAGCCACCGTACCACCGGGTCATATATATATCATATTAAATTAGAGATTTAAACATGTAAAACTAATTTAAAATAAAAATAATAAAACCAATATAAACATTATAAAGTATCGACTTATGTGATGAAATAAAAGTGAAAGTGATGTTTCATCATTTTACCCACAAATCTTTGCACTTTACTGTCCCATAAAGGCGCCGCTCGTAAACCGTTCAATACCAGTGCGAAGAAGGCTTTCTTCACCTGAGAAACACACACACACACACACACACACACACACACACACACACACACACACACACACACACACACACGTGCTTATGTAACGAACACAAACGGCAGGTCTCTGTACCTCATCTGCACACCGAGTGTTTAAAACAAGAACCAAATCCAACCTGAAGCGCCGTGTCGAACACCACCAGTTTGCAGCTGTTGGGAACGGCATCATAGCAGCTGTGCATCTTCATAAAGTCCAGATACGCTTCGGCTCCGGGATCCGAACCCGCGTCCACTAACAACCCAAACAAATCCGGTCTTAGCCTGAACTCAGCTAGTTTCCTCCCACAGTCCAAAAACATGCACTGATCTTATGAGTTGTCTCGTAAGTACCAAACTACTGAAGGAGCCGGACCACCTCTATTAAGGAATCGAGCCCAGGACCTTCTTATTTTTATTCACCGAGCAAAGCATCATAGCATTGTTATAAATCTGTTAATTTATTACTATAAGTTTGTTACTTTATTGCTGATTGATACCGATCAGAGCCCCTGACATTCTGGGAATCGAACCTAAAACCTACCTGCATTATTCCTGAGATGTTTGTGAGTACAGACCTCGTCCTGATGAACATAAGCAAGATAAAAACAACATCACACATTGATTCACTGGAGTCCCCGAATCAGTGATTTATTTACAGATGAATCAATATTCACTTGAAACAGCAGAGGGCACTGGTGCTATCATTGCTTGGCTTAGTTACAAATTCTGGTTAATAAATAAATAAATGTGTTCTATAGTTTGTTAAATGATTTGATTTCTTACCTGCTGTTCCGACTCCATATTGCTGTAAAAAACACGACGGCTCGTTCACCGCTCGACTATTTTCAGTTTAGGACACATAAACTGTTAAAAGGGAAGCGGGTGTGTCTCAAACCGAGGGCCTAAACTCGCACCATTGTTCCTTACACCCAACTTACACCTGCCAGCAAGCTTGTGGAACGGACAGCTGCCAAGGGCGCCGGGCGGGTGTGATGGGACGGATGCTGATATATTTAGAACGTGTTGTGAAATCTGAGTGGAGAAAACACAGTAAAGATTTATAAAGATTAAAACTGCCAAACTTCAATCAGTACAGTTTATACAGCAACATGCTGACAATATTCTCTCCACTAGGGGGAGATCTCTTAAAGGTTTATACCTACTGCAACTCTACAGTGGTACAGTGGAGTCCTAAAGTCGCACTACATGTGTGTTCTGTTCTCAGAGTTGATTTGAGACGCAGCCGAACCCACGAGCTGTCGACATGCCAGAGTTCTCACGGTGTGAGACAGATTTAGCGTCTGGCCTCCGAAATATCAGCCAGAAAAACACCGCCGGAGTTACAAAGTAAACGCTAAAGTATCCAGATGATTAAGAACAGCTTTAAATGTACAATGTTTATGAACAGTTTTGATATTTATGATTGATGTGAAGAATGAAAAACTTTTAAAAAGAGATCATTTGATTATAACTTGTAAATGACTTTAAAGCAGTTTAATTACAATGTTATTCTGCTTCCTGCAACATGATAAAGAAAATAATAACAGGACATTTATGCTGTGATTACTAATACAATAAACACAACTCTAGATGGCAGTGAGACAGGCGGCCTCACAAAGTTTCTCACAAACACTAGAGAGCGCCACAGTAAAGACATTTTTGAAAACACAAAACAGAAACGGCATCCTGTCAAAACCTTTTATTCGAACCTGCAACCTTTCAACAAAAAGACCCGAGATGCAAGTCAGAGAACGACAGTTTACAGTTTATGATCTTTTCATCTGCATGCGGCGAGTTCATGTGTGGATCATAGATCACTGCAAGTACCATCAATGGCCCAGTAGAGGTCGTAGCTGCAGCTCATGTAAAGAATCCCCATAAAATTATCTGATATTAAGGATGGAACGATTCAGTAAGAATCATTTACAATCGATTCACTTGGATGATTCTCTAGATCGAGGAATCATAGTTTTTTTTATTTTTGGTATAATTTATAACATTAAATGTTCAGATAAATAAAACCACAAATCGCTTTTCAAGTTCAAGCTTCCAAAACTCCAGTCGGCTTATTTTGTTCCTGTACCCATCAATTTCACTAGATGGCGCTTTGTAATGTTTGTTTTAAATTCTTCTCCTCTCAGGGGCCACAAAATCATTGTTGTTGTTACTCTGAAAGTCAGCAGCTCGGTCTCAGTGTGTTACAAACGTTAAAAGCTGCAGGTTTTATTTGCTCTATAATAAGCGTGTGAGTTCCAATCCCAGACTGTAATATTGAAGTGCTGCTATTAACATGCTTCTAATGTCACAATTAAATCTAGAGGAAATAAAACTAGAGGATTAAATTTCATTTCTGCAAAACATCTGAAGCACAGACATTCCTGCACAATTATTTATATAAACAAACTGAGGAGGAGGAGGAAGAGGAGGATGGAAGACAAGGAAGATGTGAATTCAGATCTTCATGCCACATCACACTGAAAAGATTCAGATTATTACAAGTCTCAGTGAATCGGGTTCGAAAACTCCATCTGCACTCAAATAAGTTACAAAGCACGTCAAATCAACGACTAATAACAATCCCACCTCTATACAGCACTAAAGTCATTCTGTAATCCACGGTGGGACCAGATCTGTTGTACCGGGGTTTGTCCTTTTGACTTCAGTGTTTCTGTACAAACACACTTTACTCTCTGTACTCCTCTAAAGTTAAAGATCTTATATGCAGCTGCAATATCGTGATAAAAACATCAAATCCTGCCAATCGTAACACGTCAATAATAAAGAAGCTCCATTATGTTGGAATGAGCAGCGCCGGTGCTTTCCCATAAGGCATTGCGGTGGATGGCTGGCCGAGAAGGCCGTGAGACGCGAGCCAGACAAAGGGCAATGAGGGGCAGCAGGAAGTGAGGTTCTGAGCCGGAGTAACGCCAGTGTCCTGTCTGACGTCCCGGCTGACCAGAGCAGACAGAAGCGAGCTCCAGAGGACGAGGGCGTGGCTGTGAGGAGGCGAGTCCGGTGTGTAGCGCTGCTGCTGGAGTTTAGCGAGGCGCGGGTGGGGCGAGGCGCAGCACCGAGGATGATGAGAGTGGAGGAAGGTGGAGTTGGCCAGGCCAGAGTCGGAGAGGCTGAGTTGGTGGAGAGCAGCCGAGGTAGTGATGATTCCGGCCACGCCCGTCAGGTACAAGAGACCCAGCATGCATGTGACCTGTGAAAACAATAAGATGAGCTTTTCATGAGGCTGTGGTCTATGTTACATGTGACAAGCTTGTGAACTGTTTCAGAGGGACCTGCAGTGAGGTTCTGGAGTGTGTGGGACCTGCAGTGAGGTTCTGGAGTGTGTGGGACCTGCAGTGAGGTTCTGGAGTGTGCAGTGAGGTTCTGGAGTGTGTGGGACCTGCAGTGAGGTTCTGGAGTGTGTGGGACCTGCAGTGAGGTTGGAGGTTCTGGAGTGTGTGGGACCTGCAGTGAGGTTGGTGGTTCTGGAGTGTGTGGGACCTGCAGTGAGGTTCTGGAGTGTGTGGGACCTGCAGTGAGTTTGGTGGTTCTGGAGTGTGTGGGACCTGCAGTGAGGTTGGAGGTTCTGGAGTGTGTGGGACCTGCAGTGAGTTTGGTGGTTCTGGAGTGTGTGGGACCTACAGTGAGGTTCTGGAGTGTGTGGGACCTGCAGTGA
>JAOTRQ010068336.1:0-12720 GCA_028565875.1 Hoplisoma paleatum
CACACACACACACACACACACACACACACACACACACACACACACACACACACACACACACACACACAGTTAGTTAGATAACATGCATTTACGGAGTATTAGAGAAGGTAATTTAATTATCAAAAAGTATTGGTATGGGTGTCTTCATTATTGGCGATTCATACCAAAAAATGTTCATAAAAATATTTTACTTATGTCAGTTGCATTTATGTTTAGTCATTGATTGATTACAATGAATTGTTCCAGAAATACAATACAAATACAAAGGTCTTTATTCTATAAAAACATAATCATAGTAAGTTTTTTTTCATGATTCCAGTGTGTTACACACAGAAAACTATCATTTGCTATTCCTAAGACTGGCATTGTTTTTTGGTCCATACTTTTTCAACTGACATTTAGAGTTTATTTAGATATATAAATATTGGGCATACACACATCAGGAACTAATGTGTCGAAACATCTCTGACCCAAACAATTCTTCTCTATCTAAATCTATCTTGGATGTTGAATTCACCTTCTCAGTCATTGTTTTGTTCTTTTTTTCTTACATGAACATTGTCGGTGGGCAGGAGTTAGCATAGGTACTTTGACTGGCCTTTAAAAAGGTCTAGAAGGCTTTTGATGACGGTGGATTCTGACACGAGACAGAGGTTCTAATTAAAAATCAATTTGATCAATCATAATGAGATGAATATTATACACAGTGTATTATGTTCTTTGGCAACAATAGTTTCTGGCTCTCCATCAGCCTATTATGTTTTATAGCTTCTTACTTTTTGGATGCATTCTGGTTATGCACTTTCCTAGGTCTTTATCATATAATGTATGTTGTATTCAGTGTTAAAATATGAGTAAATACAAGCAGCCCAACTTAAATAATAATAATAATAATAATAATCACATACACTATACTTTTACTAGTAATTGACAAGCATGTTTTGGCTATTTAAATTTATTGGAAAATAAATATATTCCCGAACCTTTTATGATGAGTGATGGAGTTCTGCACATGCAGTGTGTGCACTAGCAGGTCTATACGTGGGTGTGTGCCACTTGTGCTACATGAAAAGTATGTGGGTTCAAATGATGTCACTGGCTGGCAGAAGATGAGCAGTTAAAAGTAGGGAAAATGTGTGGGTACAGACCAGCTGGCACAAAGTCATCTCAAGAGATGAGTGTTCATCTCTGGCTTTCTATGAGAGTTTATAAAGGACAACTGTGGGGTCGAAACAATTGGATGAGACAATTATAAGGTCAAGGGCTATTGGATGTGAAGGCCTTGCATACAGTCAACAGTTAAGTTATTTTGAAATGTGTTTAACAGAGATGAGGCCAGGGTTCTGTTCAGATGATTATTAAGCATCAATCTGAATATCAATGGTACTTCTTTATTCATACTAATTTATCTTTCTTTCCTTCTTTCTTTCTTTGTATGTAGTAGTGTAATGTTTCGTAACTTTATTATATTTTCCCACTTTGCTCACTGAGAACTGCAACTGACACTTTCCCTCAACCATGTGAATGTTTGCATACAGACTTTTTTACTCAACACTATCCGAGTTAATAAATGAATCCACTTTGTGAATAGCATTGTATGATGAGGAATCTTTTTAGCACTTTCTGAGTCGATTACAAGCCCGACAGGTCTGAGATGCTAAATGAGTTTAGATGTCAGCTTTTTTGTGCTATTGCATTTTACTGCTGTCTTATATGTCAATTATAATTTTCTTTAAGGAATTGGCTTACAAAAATGCATGAATGATAAACTGCAAACATGAATATTATCACTGTATGAAACAGCACAGCATAAAACATCTAAATAAATAAATCCTTCACATCACTGGACAACATTTCCTTCCAGGCATTCCTTTATCTGTTCTGACTTAAAAATTGAATAATTTTTGGTAGGGATCTTGTTACAAGGTAATGTTTGTACAAAATACCTTATTGTTGGACAGGAGAAATAGTGATTCAAGTGCACTTAAAGATGCTTTAAAAGGAAGTTGAGTTTCAAGTAAAAAGCAACAGGGGCTAAAATATATTTCTTTTTGCTGATATTAAAAATGCCCATGCATCATTAAGGACTGTGACTATTTCTAAAAATACTCCCCCCTTCAATACTCATTTAGGGGTCTCTAGTTTTTTTAATCTTTCTTTGATTTTTTTTTAATGTACCCTCATTCTTTTTAAATTTTGAATACCTAGCTGATGAGTGGTGACCACATACTTGTAGATACATGGTGTGTTTAAAATTAAAGTACAAATGTAGTAAGAACATTCTTTCACTCGCCTGTTTACATTTTGACCTCGAAACTTTTTCTGTTCAGCACACACTCTCCAGCGCCAAAAGCAATGGCTTTCGAGAACGCCCACAAGAGACTAACCTTGAGCAGCCACAGTGACTTCTAGCCTGTTTCTAACCTTTTCGTTAACCGTTCAAATGATCTTTTTTTTTTCTTTCATTCACACTCATACTCTCTGGTCTCTGTTCTTTGAAGCTTCATTTCATCGTCAGTGTTAGACCCACCTGCATTAAATGTTCCGAGCCATTTCAAACTTCAAACATGTGCCTCGGGTCATGCTCACAAATGCTCGATATCATTTGCAAAAGCTTTCATTTATAAGCTTGAACTGCCTAATCTAGTTAAAATCAGATCGTAAAGTACTTCAGTCATGATGTTTTAGACCAGTGATGCTACATACACTACATTGTTATTGTCCTACCCACTCAATTTTCTTAATTCAGGTTTTTTACAAGACTAAACATTTTTAATTAATCACAATACCTTTTCTGGTTTAGACCAAAAAATTAGGGTTCAAATTAGGTTTCACACTAAACTCATGTCAACTGGGTATTGCTTTGTGCACACAGTCGACCTGGGTATAGTTTAAAAAATTCAACATACTGTTGTGTATACATGTAGTGTATTTATTTAAAAACTCGTTTGGCTATGTAATATCTATTTAATATATTATATGTTTTATTTTTTAACTAAGCATTGCTAACACTAGTACAACTTTTTCTTGGAATTAGTGCTTTGCTAAACACTATTACAGACTCACTTCTAACTGATAATAACTGTTTACTGTAAATATACCTTAACTGACTATACATACAGTCGATAATTTTAAGATCTGGTTTGATTTGAGATTGAATTTGATATTATTCTGCTACAGGAAATTTGCACACCACCCTACCCGGGCCTGAATGGTTTGAGGTTTTTTTTTTCTCCAGTGCCTGTTTGCTAGGGGGTTGATAGCATATCAATCAAATCATTTTCTAAGCTGCATTCTGGGTCCTTTGACCTCTCAAAAGATCTAAAAAGGTACTTCCAGAAAGGTGATTGTGAGGATCAAATCAGATCAGTGTTTAGTTCCTTGCTATAGATTGGCTCATGAAATTGGATCATGCACACACACTCAGAATAAAACTGCAACTGTACGTTGGTTGGGTTTCTACAGAGAAACACTTGGCAAAATGCAAACACGCAGTGGACAGGGTGCCAGTACATTGCTGTGCTTTGGCCACCACCCTGCCTGAGCTTGCCAATCATGTCTGACATTCTGCCAATCTCATTCAAGTCCACATCTCAGCTGCAGTGGGTTAGTGTGAGAGATTTTTAGCTGCACTATGCATGTGCATATAATCTCATATTGAAAAAAAAAAGACGATTTATTAAAATTAGCACATATGCAAGTGGTTACTTGTTTGCTATATGTTATATTGTAAGTTCACATCATAGCTATGTGTGTATGTCATTGCTATTTAAGATTAAAACGTACATTTCTATAAAACATTGAACTTTGACAAATTTGTAGTCGTATGTAGGATTATGTTTAGTTCATTCTGGCAAAGCAGCTTGGAGCTAGCAGTTGTATTTACTAATTACTCTAGCTTAATTTGGCTTCAATGTAAATAATTAAAATGAGGCTTTTTTGCATCCACGTTTTGTTGTTTATATAGTAACATTCCTAATATTAGATTGTAATCACAGGTACAAGCAAACAGTGGGGTTCTGTAACTATGTGGGTACCAATATCTTGTAAAAGTCTCTGGGCGAATGTCTTTAAAAATACATACAATAAATTAAGGATTAACCATTATGAACAATATAAAGAAACCTGACCTGAAGCTCTTGTAGATTGAATTTGTAGAGAAATCACTACACCTATGTATCAGAGCCTCTTTTATCATTATATTTGTTATCATAATGTAGTTGTTTTGGCAACATAAAGGGGAGCAACACCATATCGAGAATATGGTCATAATGTGTTATCTGTGTATAAGTCATTGTATAAATGAAAGTATGAGCGTTTCTGCACGAATGAGGTAACTACTTCTACTTCCAATTCTGCAAACTAGCAATGTAGAGATTTAAACCTGAGAGTTCTGACTTTAAACACTGTTATGCAGTTGATAATCCTACTGTTGATGCATCGATCTTATTATTATTTTTTTTAAATAGAGCAAATAGGCTGGCTAATTGCTTTACCATTTGATTCATATGCAGTGTGTTCATTGGTGTTGCACAAGTTATTTGTAATGAATTAAGTACTTTAAATTAACTAAGTACTTTAAATCAATTCTTTGTATAAATTCATATTTAGATACAGAACTGTCATTTCTACAGTTAAATCATCAACGGTCTAAACACTGTTTATTTAATAGAAATCAATGATAAATGACTTTGAATTTTGTGGCACTTTAAAGTGGACTAATCTAATAAATCATAAACTGCTTCTGGAGGCATCATTTATTTGCCATCCAATCTCAGTTGGCAGATGAAGACCAGCATGACAAGGCGTTTGAAGCCCATCAAAAGAGAATTAAATGAATATCGTCTGATGCAAGACCGGGCCGTGATGCACAAAGAGACCAGAGTTAAGCATTCTTTGAAGCTGGTTAAAGAGATCAATGTATCTCATCTGACAAGCCTGATTGTAATTTTTATTTAGTATTTTTAAAATCCTCTGTTTCATGAAGTGTTGATTTACCAGTCTCATTTCCTTCTAGTTCATAGCTTTACAATCTTTATCAGAAGCCACTTGACTTCAACAACTGCACATTCACTTTTTAATGGCGATCATATAAAAGGAAATGTGGAATTGCAGGCTCTCTTTGAGCTTGTTTGAGGTATCGGATATGGAGTGGATATGATTAGTGAACTGGGACACTAATACATAAGACTGAAAGGTTATAGAGGGGCAACTTTCCATTCCAGAGGGTGTAATTCTGCAATGTTATCTTTGTCAGCTTTATTATTTGCATCTTCTTAATTGCAGCTCTGAAAAAGTACCTCCCTCTACTGCAATTAGATTCTTACCCAGAAGTGGAATTTATTGTATTGGCTCATGAGCCAGAACAGGTCCAACTCACTTACACATTGACACCACAAGGCATCTAAAGCAATCGTGTGGTATGTAGGAGCTGAAATCTGGACCAGTACTCAAAATGTTGCAAGATTCACCAATGCCAGGTTGTCACTTACAGTATATGCCCTTTAGCAAGTATTATTTTGTTAATAGTATCTACGTACTATAGTCCAAGTAAAGGAAAGTGTTTTGTTCTCACCTCTTTACAACTATTCCTAGTCAAATAATACATATTAGTGTGTAACAATCATTTGTAATGTTCCAGCAACTAAGAATCACTATCACTAAGAATCTTGTGTGCAAATTAGTTCTCGGCAGACTGCTTTGAGTACTGTCAAATAATGTGTGTGTGTGTGTGTGTGTGTGTGTGTGTGCGTGTGTGTTGCAATCGTTGCTCAGCATTAACTAGCTTGTTCATGTTTTGCCATGAAGTATATTATGGAAAGGGGTAAAATTGGCAAAAAAAATGGTATTAGTTCTTTATGTGATGGTGATTTTCATGACATTTTTTTGTATAGCCCGCAGACATATTCTAACTTGTTTAAAATAGGTATTATATGTACCCTATAAGGTGCCTACTCAGAAAGTATTTGATTCACTGTGTGATGTGGCACATTTACCACATCACTTGGATTAACCTGATCAGTGGATTGAGCCACAGTAGCTTCTGTTGGCCTGTGCCAGATGCTTTTGGCTTCTCTATGTCTTTTGGCATCAATAAATCTTGGCTACTCAATAGAGTGAAGTTTTGCTTCTATGATGCACTGAAAATCATTTGTTAGAGCAGAATGCAAAACAGAGATATTTTTCAGTATCGGTATAAATACCTGAGTGACTGTTTGGAGACAATTCTTTTTACCCATTTTACAGTTGTGTCTGACCCTTGGGTGCTTTGTGGACCACTATCGATCCGACCACAGAGTTTTTTTGCGAAGTAGGTTGTCAGGTTTTTCTATTGGGACTTTGGGCCTTGGAGTTCTTGCTATAAGACAACGGTGCTAAACACTAAGCCACCATGCCACTCGACAAATGATTAAAGCTATACAATTTAAAGTTAAAGTATCTCTAAAACACACAAGTTTGTTGCTCATATCTACGATGGGACTGGTATGGTGGCTAAGTAGTCATCAGGGGCTTTCTGTGCAAAGTTTGTATGTTCTCTCTCATGTCCAAAAACATGCAGGTAAGGCGAATTAAAAAACCAAACTATCCACGACTGTGTTTGATGTGGCTTGAATGTGTGGAATGTGGAATTGTTTAAAACTTGTGTGATGAACGAATCTGTCCTGTCATGGATACGACACAGGTTTTAAAACATGACAATAAAATGTTCAATGAATAAATAAATAATGGAACTCATTGATCCTAGAATACATAAAATGTTAGGTATCTGATACAACCCAACAGAGGAGCTAGTCTGGCTGAAATTGCAGATCAATTCAGTGCATAAATTATACTAGAAGTGCAATACACAAACATTTGTCACCAGATGAGGGACACGCACAAAAACACAAACATACATATTACTGATTACATGTTCATGTCAGTGCTTTTGTAATTGTAATTTTATTTTGCTAATATTATTTATTATTATTCATCCAGTCCTGATACACTACACTCATGTGCACAAATGCATTGGAACTGGAAATTAGAACAATAAGTACGAGGCAATCGAATTGGCAAATTGATTATGTAGACATCTTTACACAGTGCATTGTTCATGATTCACTGTTTGATGATCCACCTCAAATATAAAACACTGTGATCCACCCCACCAACATTGGTGCAACATAAAAAAGTTAAAGAAACTGATATAAATATCTTAATTTCCTATATTACAGGACTAAGAATTCTTGTGGAGTTAAGAGTGTGTAAATTATGCTAACATGTTTTAGCTGAGCAGTGTGAAAGTAATTTGCATAGATCATTAAAAAAATATTATAAGAAGGTGAAGCAGTTCAAAGCTTAGTGTTGCCACCAGTCGGCTGGGTGCTACTCTAGCCACTAGAAATCACAAACTAGTTCGTTGAAGTGCTAGTCACATGCCTGTTTACTAGACTAATAAGCAGAAGGTTGCTGGTTCTAACCCCACCACTAACAGTTTTTGACAGTGTCGGCTGGATGCTGAAATCTAAAATAAATGAGAGGGTTGCCTTAGGAAAGACAAATGAATAATGGCAAATGAATAATGCAGATCACGATCCACTATGATGACCCCAAACAGGAACAGCAACAAGGAATTACTCTCACATAGTACAAGAAGTTGCATTCCTACATCCATCAATAAACAGCATTGTGGAAAATCATTGTGTCCACATAGATGGACCAAAACATGCTGAACTGAAGGAAAAGCATTATGTGGTCTTTGTGGTTAATTACTCTGCTTCAGGTCGTGGGATTGTGCACTCTACAAAGCTCTTTCTGATTGAAGTTAACCTTCCTTTCACATACCTGGGGTTCTCTCCTTTTCATCTATATTGACTTACTCTGAGCCCAACGACCTGAGCGACAGCTTATAGACTAAAAGCCATTTGTTCTGAGGAGTGTGCATTAAACATCGTTACTGATATGAAGTGCCCCTGAAACAAGTTTTATTTTAGTTAATTTTCGTTAATTTTTAATTGATCCAACTTTCCTTTTAAGGCTTTAGTGGTTATTATGCTGGTCCACTGGGTGCTATCAGCGTGATATGTGTCTACATACATCTGATTGGGTATGTCCAAAGGGGATTTAATCATTTCCTTTAGGAGGAAAAATGTGTCTATCTATTAGCAGAAGCCTTGAAATGTTTTTTGTAATGTTTTCCCAGTGGAACATAATCCTTCTGAGTCGTGGTTAAATTTACATATTCAAAATTTTACAAATATGTTTTATATAAACTTTACATACATATTTGTATATGTCTACACTTATCTTTGTATTTTTGCATTTTTACATATTGTATGTTCACACATACAAAGAATACAATTTTCTGGCTGTTAGTGTCTCTAGCATACACATCTAGCATATACTCTACATATTGTAGACCATAAAATGACATGTTCTATACAGAATGCTTAACAGTTATTCAAAGAAATTGCAACCTTAAACAGATTAAATGATATCCAATAATATTCACCACATCAGTGTAAACATGTATGATAATAGTTGAACCATTCATCGTTGATGAAAGTGATCAGCTGTTGATGAAGGTGATGGTCTGAGGATTAAAACTGCTCCTGAATTGAAGGCAGAGAGGTTGACAATGATTTTTTTCCAACTGTCCTCACAGTTCGCTACAGTCTGGTCCTGTCCTGTTTAGTAGTAGCTCCAAACCAGAATGTGATTGAAGTACACAGGAAGGACTCAATAACTAAAATTGTAGAACTGGATCAATAGGTTCTGAGACAGACCCCACTTTCTCAGCTGATACAGAATGTAAATCCTTTGCTCGGCCTTTTTGATGATGGAGGTGATGGGCTCCCACCGGAGGTCATGAGAAATGGTGGTATCTCGGAACCAGAAGGTCTCTCAAAAATGACACAGGATGGTTGGTGATAGTGAGAGGCAGCAGGGCAATGAGGCGTCTTCTGGTCTAGTGTTACTGCAAATGATTGAACAGAACTTTATTCACGGAACCCACCATGAACAGAAACTTGAAGTGATTCAAAAAGATATAGAAAAAAAGTAGGTGTCAAATTTATAAACTGCTATTACTTTGTTCCACCTTGTTAATAGCACATTTTTGTAGACAGGAAAAAAGTGAGATAAAATTGGTTGGTGTAGAATGGATTAGCAGCGCTAACAGGCTTTGCTCAGATGTTTTGTGTTCAGTATGAAGTGGCCTTCGACACATTGGGAAAGGATTTATTTCTGTTAGGAGATCATCTTCGTCTGTTCTTTAGTCGTGATTCTTATTCTCAGAGCACTGTGCTTAGGATGTGAGGGCACGAGCAAGGTCTTTCCCATTATATAGCAGCCAGATTCTGGAAATGGAGGCAGAGGAGAAGAGATAATGTTCACACCTGACCTCTCTTTGAAATGGTTTTTATTCTTCTTCCCCATATTCAGCAAAGCTATTCGGCTGCATTGTAAGGAATAATAAAA
Organism: Hoplisoma paleatum; assembly: GCA_028565875.1. Taxonomy (NCBI): domain Eukaryota; kingdom Metazoa; phylum Chordata; class Actinopteri; order Siluriformes; family Callichthyidae; genus Hoplisoma; species Hoplisoma paleatum. The sequence continues at coordinate 9,463 of JAOTRQ010068336.1, forward strand.
TGGCAACAATCTCCCCGAGATGCCATTTTTGGTTCTGGTTATACTATAAAACAGAGGAAGTTCTTCTGAAAGTGACTTAGTGAGGCAACTTTTTCTTAATTTTATTTAATGCAACTGCAAATCATGGGCTGCTTGATGTGTTGTTTCAGTGGGAGGAAAAGGATTTGTTTCAGGATATTTCTGGATCGGTCATTACATTCATATCGTGTACCAATTCAAAACTATTAAAAGCCAAATGCTCCTTCATTTAACAGACAACTTATTTTACTCTGTAAGTATATTGTTGTTAGTCTGTGGTACACGTATACCATTACCTTAAAATCATAGTACACTCCTCCTGTTACACTTGTGTATTTACATAAGGGAAAATACACATGTGTACTTACAAAGCCGGTGTCATTGTAATTTATCAGTAACAATGTGTATTTCATCAGTAGTTACACTGTTTTTACATAGTTTGTTAATGTGTAAGTACATAGTACTTAGGGACACTTATTATAAAGTGGGACCTGTCAGTAAAGCTGAACTATCTTTGAATTGATCTTATTATCATTATAGAGCCATAACTCATTTTTTTTTCGGAAGGCAATGGCTTTAATAAAACATAAAATGCAATGTTTCTTAGAGTAATTTTCTGCCTTTGCATAATAAAATAGTTAGAACACAAAAACTAAATATTGATTTTCTAAAGCTGTTGGCTATTAATGATGCATTGTATAATCTGGACCATAGCTCAGCAATGGTCTGCAGAAGTCTTCTTGTAGATTTGTGACTGAAGAACAGTTGTCATTTGGTAAAATTTTCCAAACAGTGATATACAAAGCTTTGTAAGCTTTAGTAATTAAACGCCATATGAGACAGTTTAAATAAAAGTCTTATGTAAACAGAAGTGGATTCTGCCTGTTTGCCAATGGTCTTTCAATCTCATCAGCCTTTCTACAGATAAACACAGGTTTTAAACCCAAAACTTGGATCTTTGTCATATTTAAATATCACTAACCCAAATATGTGGAAACTAATGCATGATCTTTTTTAGACATTCAATTATAAATGTATGGCACTCCAAGCTAACGTGTAAGTTTTTGTAAAGATTTTTGAAAAGATGTGTGTACCAATTCTGACCAATTGTCCACTAATTAATGGTCTTGTTCACTGCTGTAATTCAGGGGCACATAATCCGGAGGAGGACTTATCTTATTAAAGATGTTTCATGCTATTCAGCAGTAAGAAAGAGTCTCTGAGACTGTTCTATCTAATGCTACTTAACATGGAGTATGCATTTGTGAAATCTGCCAATATATTTCTGGGTGTTGGGATGATAAAGTACACTATGTAAACATGTTCTACATGTTCAGTGATACACTTGTTTTTGAAGTCAGAATGTAATTTCATGGCATGGACTCACCCTCATTCTCATAAGTCATCAACATAGCAAGCTACAACACAAGTTTAAACAAGAAACAGTGAGGAAAATCCAGCCAAGCATAGATACATAAAAATGCCTTTAGAGTGGATTTGGTGGCTTTTCCACATATAATCATGTCTGTCTCATCCGTCTTACTTCAAGCATGTTGTATCGCAATGATTAAGCCAATTGAGCAAATCAACAATTTACATATAAGCTTGCGGTTTTGCACTCATTTCAATGTGCCTTAATACTTTAGTCATAACCAGTTGTGTTCCTTGATGTCTCTAAAACTCCAACATCAGTTCAGGCTCTCTGGTTTAGGTCATGGTGGATTTTAGAATATATACTTGCAGAGTATCATAGCTTCATTTGTTTCCTGTTTTATGACAGTAAAAACAAGAGCAGTGGATGCTGTATTGTGCTCTGGGTGTGCATATAGTCAAGTTGTTGAATAAAGGCAATATTAAGCTTCTCTTTTAAGGCTATAATTTGCCTGTAAGGGTGTGTGTTCAAAATTCCATAGAGTTTGCATTTGTTTTTTAAAGCAGTGGTGAAGAAGCAAGGAATCTTCCAGACATAGGGTATTATCAGGGGACCCTGCGATAGCCTCTATTAATCAACACAGTAATAATAAATAGCAAAAGAAATATGTTGGTGCAAAGTCTCATGACCTGAAACACTCCACTGCTGTGCGAAAGAAATCCAAACACACTTACTTAACGTTTTCCCATATTTAGACAGTTTTAGGGACTTCTCAAGGGACTCGGTTAGGTTTCCTTTCTTCACAGCCTCTTTTATCTTACTTTTAGAAGTCATTATTTAATACAAGTGAGCTTTTATGTCCCCTAAGATTGTTTTCAGAGAATGTTTGCTATTCTTTTATTTCTCCCTTTTTCTTCCTAACCGATATTCAGAATTACTATGGAAGTAAATCATTGTCATCAGATTGTGCATTTTAAAAGCCTTTGAATTTCAATCTCTGAATAATTTTTCATTGCAATTTTCATTTTGTCATACAAATAAATGTAACATATTTTACAACAGCTTGTTTTCAATCATTTTTTCAATGTTAAAAAAACTAAAACAGTGTGTCAAATTGGGTGTGTGAAAACAACTGCAGATGTGCAGATGTTAATAAAAAACTATTTGATACAAACACATGCTTTGTTTGATAAAATGACAAAATTGTAATTATTTAAACATTATTGTGGGTCATTGGAGATATGACTGGTTTAACAATGTAGTTCTAAGAATTGTATTATTATTATTATTATTATTATTATTATTATTATTATTATTATTATCATTACAAATTAAAAATGCTATGTTTAAAAGGCTTAATATCAGTTATTTTTTTATTTTATAAAGAATGGGGTTTAGAAGTGATGTAAACTTCTACAACACAAAATGTCAATGATATACTATGACATTTAATGTCTGTTAAACATGGTTTATCTGTGTGATAACTTTTTTTTGAAAAACTTGGGTCTGACACAATAATCAAGGGTCTGACACTGATTGCTGAACAGAGCTCATTTGAATTGTCAACTTTCAATTCATATTCTAGACCTCTTGCCAATGTTAAAATGCATTTATTACAAAAATACAAAGATATTCAGAACCATTCATTTGCACCCGTTGTGAAGAAAAAACTTCTCTCATCCCAAAGGCCTGATGTAAAGGGTAAGTGCCTGTCATACATTCACACTGGTGACTCAGTGAGCTTTTGGTTGGGTCATGCATGAGCAATTTTCATTACAGTGTGTGCAAACCAGTGCGTGTGTGTGTGTGTGTGTGTGTGTGTGTGTGTGTGTGTGTGTGTGTGTGTGTGTGTGTGTGTGTGTGTGTGT
>JAOTRQ010068347.1:0-12719 GCA_028565875.1 Hoplisoma paleatum
CATGTTTGTTGTTAAGAATATACGTGCATTCATTCAACATTTTAGTAGCAAAATAATTGCGATTAATTAATTACAGATATATTTATATATATATATATATAAATCCGGATTTGTAAAGGTTCACTTGAATTTGTTTGTCATACCTCATGCAAGCCCATTTAAATCATCTCTCAAATAACATATTTTATATGTCGTATTTCTCTTTAGTTTTATCCTGGCCAGAGTGCTGGTGCAAGAAATGACGAATTGGCTCCATTTAACTCGGAAGAATTGTTCGGCCAATCTTTCTCGGATCGGTCGGATTCTATTTATAACGCGATAGTAGCGTTCGGGCTTCACTCGCCGGACAATCAGAGCGCGCTATGAGTTAGACGTCATATATCTCCTGGATCACACGCCCCCGCGCGTGCGTGTGTATGTGTGTGCGCGCGCGCTCGCGAAAGGGAGCGCGAGACCGTCCGCACGCTCACGCGCAGCATCTGCTTTAATGAGAGGGAACATAATGGTCGCTCTAAATGTTCCCGCCCAAATAACGTTTTGAACCGCGTTCTGGCGTTTTTTACGCGTCGAAATAGGCGCGAAAAGCAATTTTCATTGGATTCCTGGTGGTTTTTTGAGGTTTCACCGAGAAACTAGATGGGGAGAGAGAGGAGGCAGGGATGTGGGTCAGGTAGGTGATGCTAAAGCATCGAATTCAATACAATTTCAAACAGGATTAACCCACAGCTTCGTGTTGCTGTTATATTCGTAGCCATTTTGCACGATTTCCTCTCGTTATTGTTTTTAAATAGATGCTTGTGTGTTTTATAACGAGCTTTCAGCCGTCCATTATGAACAGCTCAGCTATTCTCACTCCTACCAAGGGATTTGACACCAGCCTAGGCAAGACATGTACAGAAACGTTTCTGTGTGTTAGCATTAGGTTTAGCACTTTGGGGCACCTCAGTTTCTTATTTATTTATTGACCATTTTAACGTCATGTTTTAAACCCTGGGTAATATCCATGTCATTCATCACATGTTGTTTCAAACAACACACAAGTTACATCAAACATATTCACGGAAAATTTGGTTTCTTCAATTAATTTCTTTAACCTGCACGTTTTTGGACTATGGGAGGAAACCGAAGCGCTCGGAGTAAGCCCACGCAGGCAAGGGAGAACATGCAAACTTTGCTCAGAAAGCCTCCGGGACCACCCAGGAACCACTAAGAGACACCGCTAACCACTAAGCCACCATGCACCCCCTTGCTCGGGTAATTAAAGGGTCACAGAAAGACTGCATAGCTTTTTCTATAGCATCCACTTTCAGATCTAGCTTATAGATAGACACCAAATCATATTCTAGATAGATCTAGAATTTAAAACCATATTTTTGCCATACCAAAAAGAAGATTGTGTAACTGTGATGGATTTGTATATTAAATGATAGTTGAGAGACGATGTGAAGTTGTAAGCACAGAGAAGTTCCTCTCAATTGGCCACTTAAGGTCGATATTTAACAGTGCTCATCGATCTCTGAAGGAGCCATCAAGAAGACTTGGCTAGGGAAGATATTTCACACACCAGTAATGGTAAGTGCGGAGGAACATTAGACAAAATGTTAAGACTGATATTCTGTCAGTGCTTTTTGAGCTTTGGCAACCCTGTCGCCGATTTGACCCACTTCTGATGGAGTTGCCATTTAGATGAAGCCATAGACCAGTTGTTTGAGGATAAAATGTTCACTCTGTGCCTGATTTTTCCTGCCCTCTAAGAAATACCTTGTCAGTGGTACTAATTCTATGCCCAGTCATTGTTCGTAACGAATCACATGATCACTTGTCCGGTGGCAAAACATGTGTTATGGGTATAAAAGCTTTTTATGAAGTCACCCATTATTTAAGATGTCAGGGTGCCACACTTTAGGCTAGGTGTTTTCAAACCTCAGCAAAAGCCTAAGAGTTTCTCTGACCCCTTTTTCAAAACAAGCTGGATCACGTATGCATGACAAGGAAAGACATTTTGTTATTTTTCTGTTATGTAGATGTACTTTTGTATTGTGGGTTGCTTGAAAAGTACAGCGGAACATACACATTTAATGGGTTGTTCTTTAGTCACAATGTTTAAATGTTTTAATGTTCTGTATATTTCTTTGTAAAATTGCATCTTACATTGTAAAATTGACATTACAAAATATAAATAACCCAAATGATACATGAATTATCATTTTAGGTTGTGTTGGAAAAGCTGTCCCATTGCAGTCTTGATGCATACATGGGGAACTGCCTAAATAAAAACCTGTTTCCTTATAAGATGGCTCATTCACTATTCAAACCAATAGGATGAGACGACACAATGCGCTAGCATGTCAGATAATGCCTCCCTGCGTTATTTATAACTTTTTACACAGATTACACAGTAATTATAGTTTATTTACGTTTGAAAAAAATAAACCGTGTTTTGAATGTAGTTTGAGCATTTCGTTATGTAATGTGTTTTGTTTGCATTATATTGTATGTTGACACTAAATAAGTTGTCCATATTTCATTTTGGTTTGGAACTACCCTTCGGTCACTGGGTCATTTGGGGCAATTCTGGAAGCCATGACCTGGTTGTTAGAAAAAGTGCTTTTGGGATTGGAAGGTTGCCAGTTTGATTGAGAGAGTCATAAGGCTCTTGAGCACCTAACCCCTAACTGCTCCACCGTGGTGAAAAATACATTTTTCTGATGTTCTGACTCTGAGTTTGCATTGTGAGCCACAAAAGGGATTTTGTAAACAACAGAGAGACCAGATTACTGTTCATAGTGTTGGAAATTTCTTTAGGTATAACCTTAAGGGAAGATTTTCCCTTAGTTAAGGGAATTACTTAAGTGTGTTGCATAAAATTCCTCAGACGCACTTAGAGAAAAAATGTAAGAGATTTATTGCAGTAAATAAAAGTTGTTAGACAGTTTCAGTGACTACTGTACTTCAGTATATATTTTTAATCTTCAATCATGACTGTATGTGCGTTCCAAATCACGTACTTCACACTACCACACTTTGAGCACAATGTTTTAGTAAATCCAAGAAAAAATAAATCTCAGTGCACTGAAAGTACCTGAGTGGTTAAATGAACCATTTAAACCTCCACAAAAATGCAGCGTGAAATGATGCACACTACACACATTAAACAGGCTGGCTATCTCCGAATCAGATGTGGAGGCAATGGTTTCATGTAATGAAATTATTTATTAGAACGGAGAAAACAAATTCAAATAAAAGCATTATATGATTTTATGAACAAAAGTTGAAGGATATTCTGATAAATTGTTAGTCCGTCATTTCCTCGAAGTGTAGTGTTCTATTTGAGAGAGCACTTATCATTAGTTTGCACTAAGATGTAAGTGTTTAGTACACTAAAACTCAGTGCAGTAATGTAAGTACACAATTTGGGACTCAGCTTATGTAAAAGCAACTGAAATTTCTACTGATAAAAACCTGATTGTTGTAATTATTATATTTTAATAAACAGTCCTAAATTCAAATGTTTTAGTACCAGGTTTTTGTAGGCAAGTGTTTTTAGTATAAATGTTCTGATTTTTCAGTACATGGGCAGTTGCCCATTACGGACAAAAGATTTAATCCATTACTGCAGTTTCAGGCAATCAGCTGTGGTACCAGATCAGTATATTAAATGTATACTAAATTCGTATTGATATGGCGAAGCTTCTTAAGGGTTAAGCTTTCTTTGTATTAAAATAATTGGAGTCTTCATTCTGCTTTAAATTCTAAGGTGGTATTTAATTAAATAAAAAATATTTAAAGAAAAACTAAATGTAAAGCATAACATACATGGAAAAATAATTGAAAATGTAAGTCTAGATGTATTTATATGTAATGCACTTTCTCCCTATTTCGTAAGGTTTTCAGCACAACACCAGCACACAAAGTCTTGTGTATAAAGCATTTCGCTTTGTGCACATAGACTGCAATCTATCTTTCTATCTCTCTGTCTGTCTGTCTGTCTGTCTGTCTGTCTATCTATCCGATACTATATTGCCAAAAATGTTTAATCACCTACCCAAATGATCAGAATCAGGTGTTCCAATTACTTCCATGGCCACAAGTGTATAAAATGAAGCACCTCTGCATGCAGACAGTTTTGACAAACATCTGTGAAAGAATGGGTTGCTCTCAGGAGCTCAGTGAATTTTAGCATAGAATTGTGATAGGATTTCACTTGTGCATGACATTGATGGCTGCTGTGGATGAACCGGACTGGCCTGCACAGAGTCGAGACCGCAACCCAATAAAACACCTTTGGGATGAATTAGAGCAGAAATTCTCGTACCAACATCAGTATGTGACCTCACAAATGTACTTCTGAATGAATGGTCAAAAATCCCAAACACACTACAGAACCTTGTGGACAGACTTTCTGCAAACGTTTAAGCTGTTCTAGCTGAAAGGGTAGGCCTGTGTCATATTGGACTATGGATTAAGAATGGGATGTCATTTAAGATCATATGCAAGTCAGGGCAAGTGAGTGAAAGGTACCTGAAACATTATCATTGATCACAACGGGAAGGTAGTTTTTCTCCTGCTTAGTGCAGTATTTCACCAGCTTTTTTGTCTTCCTAACATATAAAGGAGGAGATTATTATCCTGACATCAGTCCTTCAGGTAAACTCTCTCATCATTGTTGGAGATGATGACAGTGAAGCTGGCAGTGGACATGCCAGTCATATGTGTACAATGAGTACAGCAGGAGTCTCAGGACACAGTCCTGGGTGGCTCCAGTGCTCAGGGGGAGGGTGGGGAAGACATGCTTGTCTACCAATGAAGTTTGTTTGGAGTTTTGTTTGTTAAAAAGTTGAAGATCCCATGACACATGGTACCATATTCTTCAACTTAACGGTTAGTGTGGAGGGAATAACCGTGTTAAATGCTAAGCTGTAATCTACAAACAGCAGTTTGGCATATTTATGTCCAGATGGGAAAGTGTGTGTTGTGAAGCAGATATGAAATGGCGTCATCAGTGAAATGGTTTTGATGATAAGCGAACTGTAAAGAATCCACAGAGTCTGCAAGTGATGAGGTGATAAAGACTGATGATCCTTTCGAAGCACTTCATAGTCGTTATGGCTGGATGTGACTACTTTGGAACTGGAATGATGACAGATTGTTTAAAGGACTCTAGGAAGTGATTAAGATGTTCGTGAACACTGGTGCTAATCTGGTCAGTGCCGGTTTTGATGACTCCTGTAGGCTTTCTGTACTGTCATTGTTTCTTTATAAATTTTTGATTATTTTCCTAAATGAGTAATTATACACAACTAAACATGCTTCTATTGTGGCAGTTATTTCTTTTTTATCTGTTCATTTTTATGCTGGTTACCCTTCCTGACATGACTCTCCCTATTTATCTGGGCTATGGCAAGACAGTGTCTGATTTACAGCGGTGGATTTAGCCTCGGATTTCCATTCAATATGACTTATTCTACCCAGTGCTGGCTTATATGAGCGACTCAAATACAAAATAAATAAATTGTTTCAATTATTTACCAAGAAAAACCCCTGGCAATTTCATGGTCCGGTCTGTTGCATTAATTTTAAACGCAGGGCTTCATGCCAGGAATACTGCATCCGTGTACATCATTTTAAATTCAACTGCACTTTCAGAAACTTCAAAGGACAAAAGCATCTTGTCACATGACTAGAAATGACCCACTTCTGTCCAAAGAGCATGAGCAAGTTTTCAGAGTACTACACTCTTATATTCCTGGACATCTACTCTTATGCCAAGCATGCTATAACTGCATCCTCCTTCTGACATGTGTGGAGTATAGACTGCCTCTTTTCACACCATTTTTCAAAAAACAAACAGAATTGAGTAGGGTTTAAAAGGGACCTTTGCCATGTAATATTTGGAGGAATTAGCCAACAGAATTCCAGTGAAATAACAGTCACAATAAAGTGCTCTCTTAGCCATTGGGGAGGGGAGGGTATTTCGTTATTTTACATTGTTGTGTTGTTTTTATTTCTTTTTAATAGCTATTGCTGATGCAGCCACATTATTTAGTTTTAGCAAAGCAGCGGAGGCTAAAGGCTAAGTCATGATTCTTCCGCGGCACATAAAACTGCACGGCTATTAGCCAGGCCAAACGTGTGTAACGTGTCCTGGCCTTTCCCTCTGAGTCCCAAGCGCTTTTTCAACAAGTGGACGTTTTAATAGCGAGAGGACTCATAAACTATTCACTGGTGGTGTTTCAGAGAGTCTGAAAAAGACACAGTGGTAAATAAGCTAAAATGCAGTAATAAGACATCAGTATCTCAAAAACCCTAGGAACAGTCAAAACAAACATATCTAACAAAAACAGACTAAATGAAACAGTATAGACGATGACAAAAATAGAAAGAAATAACATTAATCTCCACATGCTAGACAATGAAACAACAAAGCAGACAAAATTAAATGGTCAAAACACCATAAAAGATCATTTTGGGAAAATGAGATGAGAACAAGTTACACATTTTGCGGTCCCATTAAATTGACCGATTTACAACCAATGCTAGCCAGAGCCAAAGTTTTAACCAATATGAGACCAGGCAGGGCGGGTCCCACCTCTCAAGACTAGTGAGTTAACATGGTTTCAAAATAACTTTTGTTATTTTTACGTCCTACGTCTGTTGTAATAAATTACTATATAGGGATAGCTTGATAGATAGTCTGAGAATGGCTACTTCAATAGAACTTCACATCGGGGAAGTGACAGACATAGGATCGCAATGCTCAATGCCAAAATATTTCAACTCAACTTTATATATAAAGCACTTTAAAATGAGAGGTGTTTTAAAGACCAAGTATATACTATACTTCTAAATATTATATTTAGAAGTATAGTAAAGTATAGTGTGCATAGTTCCTCGTTGCAAAGTAATCAAAAATTAGTGAAAAGAGACTAACTGCAGACAAACATACAAAAAACACCAAAAGAAGACAAAAGGAGAGCATGAGCATGAAAATTATGTTTGCAAAATTAAATAAATAAAGCATGCCTACTGGCTTGTGTTGGGAAGCTTTAAAGCAAACTCAGTAATGAGGCAAGCTTAAGCATAAATGTGTAATGAGATTTTTTCCCCTATAAATGTCAGTGAATTAGAGAGAGCATGTGTGTGTGGGAGAGAGAGAGAGAGTGTGTGTGTGTGTGTGTGTGTGTGTGTGTGTGTGTGTGTGTGTGTGTGTGTGTGGCGCCCTAGAGAGGGGTCGCTACCCCAGACTCTGGTTACCCAAAGAGGACAACACTGCACTCTCAGTACAGTACAGATGGAGCTGCACTTCCTTATCCAGTGTACCAGGTTTGAACACATCTGTTCCCAATTCAAATACTTTTCTTAATTTGAACAGACAATCCTCCAGTTCACCTCCATCCCAGACCATCAGAAACTGTGCCATTTACTGGAGGAGCACAGAGAGAGCTACACGCTAGCATCACTTCACACATACATACACACAAACACACACACACACCTGTCACCAGGTGTAGGACAGTAAGTAACCACGTCACACACACATACTGGTCACCTGGTAAGGAACCAGCACGAGAAAGTGTGTGTGGGGGAGAGAGAGGATTGGTGTATTCAAAGAGGCGCCATGTAGCCCAAAATGTCATTTGACAGTATGTATAATCCATGGCTCGACAAGCTTTGTTTTAGTCCATTAGTACTTTAAAATCTATAAGCAAAATTGCTCTGTAACTGCCACAGTAAAAAGTAATAAGCATTACTGATTCTTGAAAAATTCTGAAAAAGATGGGGATGCTTGATAGCACTGCGACGTGTGAGATAGAGTCGACCATATGGTGGTAAATGGTGTACACACACATACACACACAGAGAGATTATACATACATCAATAAATAAAATTCCAGTGCAAAACAGACATGTGCAGTACTGATGTAAACACCTAAAAATTTATGGAACAATAAACATTTTATGGAAAACTGGTTATAGAGGCTCCATCTAGCAAAATATTGAATAGTTTATATAAAAAGGCAGTTTGTTGAAGATTATATATTTGTGACACATGTCCAGACAAAGAGTATTTAAAGTACATACTGATATTTGTTTTTGGATGTGACAATGCATAAGTGTAGCCTAGTGGGTAGAGCATTGGGCTGGGAACCCAAAAGTTGGGGGTTCAAATCCCAGCTTGGTTACACAGCCACTGTTGGGTCCTTGAGCAAGACCTTTAACCCTGTCTGTTCCAGGGGCGCTGTACTGCGACTGACCCTGTGCTCTGACCCCAACTTCCAAACAAGTTGGGATATGCGAAGAGAAACATTTCGTTGTACTGTCCATCTGTATGTGTTATGACAAATAAATTTTGAATTTGAAAAAAACTTGGACAGCAAATTGTTGGCCAGCTGGGCAAGAAGGAACTGGTATATCTAATATTTATAACTTTAGGAGCATAATCCTCATAAATGGTTAGCTTGAGAAAAAAATTCCTCAAACCTCCATCAGTAATCCTGACAAAAAAGAAGATGGTTGGGCACCTTTAATCTATTCAGGTAAGCCCACAATCTGGATGGCTTTGAGTCGACCGACTTTTGGTTAGCTAACATTGTAGCTTTTGAGACTTTCACGTGTGTTTTTGAGAGCATGTATGCAGTTCGAGTTTGGATGAGACTCCAGAGCTAAGATTTTCTGTGTATTACCAAGCACCATAGACTGAATATAATTAAGCTTTGAATTCAGCACAGCGATCGATGCTTTAAGGTGCTTTAATGTCTGTTATAATGGCTTTATGCTGCTCACCAAGCAAGCGCTTGAGGGTATAGATAGTAAGATCCTCACTCTGTTAATCCATACCATGGGCTTTCAAAGCTTGGTCCTTATTGCTCTCAAAGCCATGACTATAACAGATATGTTGCAAAGAATTTAGAAACTAAAAGACAAAATAAAAAAAGAAAGTGTAGGTTGTGGAAGCGGGGTGCAAGCATAAGTACTTCATCTTGTTGCTTAATTTGTTTTTGCTTTATCTAGTGTTAGTTTTGTCCATTTCTGCTGGTTTTGGTTTGCCTGTTTTTGTTTTTTACCCTTGCAACGTTTATTTTATTTGCTTGTGGTGGCCAAACAATGTAGCCCAATGAGCACTTTATTAGGAATGCCAGTCCATACTACCTCGAGGGTATACAGTAACAGACTGGAGCCCAATCCCCAATTCAAATGGACACTAGAACGACTGCATAAGTCTTACCGCAGTGTTACTGACACTGATTATAATTGTATTATTTGCATTAGTGCTGTTGAGATTGTATTGCTGTAGCTGTTTATCAATTTGGACTGGGAACTGGTGTATGGGGGTGGTTCACTTTTGACCACATCCCAAACAAATCTTTTATTTTCTCTTCATTTTCCATGATGGGAATTGCTTGCTTACTTCCAGCATTGCCATTCTATGTGAGCCAGCAGGTCACAAGATGCTTATTTACACCTGCAGATGGCTGCACTCTGAAATAAACCTTCCATAAATCTTCCAGCTGCTCACATAGATAGGGACAGTCATATCCTATTAAGACCTATTTTCGGCAAGTTCTCACTTTAAAATCCAAGCTCTTTTTGCTTTGGGGGGAGGGTCATACTGTTGCTGACCTCTTCTCATAATTCGTGCCTCTATTCTCAGGTTATGAGCGCCAGTAGAGGTTGGTGATCCAGAGCCAGGAACGAGCTGACAAGAGGATGGCCAGGAGTAACATGACCGTCCAAACAGCTGTCCAGCTCCTCTTGTCCATTTTGCTGAATGGTCTCGTCCATGCTCAAGGTCAGTGTCTTTCCCACCACGCACACTGTTTTAAATAATTGTTCAAGGCTGCTAAGAGGTCAAGTTGGACAGACAAAAGTCTAAATCCAGAAACAACACAAATATAAGACAAAACAAAAACACCAAAATCAGAAAAGAATGAATTAAGAGTAAATACAGATTTAACAAACGGCAAAAATCAACCACATAAAAACACCAAACAAAACAAATAATAGACGAAACAAAACAGAATAGCAGAGAAAACTAATTACTCAAACAAAAAACACCAAGAGACAAAACAAAAAACATGAAAAGCAGATAAAAACAAGACTAAAAACAGACAAAACAACAACACCAACAGCAGAAAAATGCAAACAGACAAAAGCACAAACATAGCGGCAATTTCAGTCAACATAACAGAGATTCTGTGGAAGTCTCTAACCAGTCACTTATAACTCCCAGGGCAAGACAATCAAACTTGGTACGTAAGATGGACCATATGATGACAAATGTAAGCTAAATCGGACTGTATTGAAAGTCTGAAGCTAAATTTAGCATACTGTTTTCCACCATTGGCATGAAAGCCTAACATGGCCTTCTCTCAGAAGTGCAGGGCGCTCATAAGCTGTGATAACAGAGAGAACTTTACTGTTCCTGTGTTCTTCTGTTCGTGCATGAAACTTTTATACTTTAAGCGTTTTCCAATTCTCCCCGAGCTGCGCTGCAATAACATAAATTAAAGAGGGAAACCAGCACTCAGTCAGGAAAGTAAGTATGATACTTGGCATGAAGGAGGATTTCTCAGTGATCGTGTCATGGATTGTTGTCTTTATATCACGAGGAAATGTATCACCTTACTCCTTGAAAGCAGTGACGTCAGTGAGGTCACATGATCACATCAGAGTTGCTGTCAGACATAAAACGGTTACCAGTTTTCATGATAGCTGTGGTAAAACTAATTACGGTATGAAGAATTGTGGCACATATCTTAATATGTGTGAGTAAGTAACTTTCCTAGCAGGGCACGCCAGGTTGTTCTTTAAGATCATGCACGTTGATCGCGACATGCTTCAAATATTTTATGTATAATAAATAGCTGTGTCACTGTGCATGCTGGCTAGTAGTACAAGTTAGTTTTAAGCTCATGATCTGATCGATTGAAAAGTGTTCTAGTGGTGATACTTCAGGATAACAGCGTGATCGTTTCACATTAAAGCTGTATCAGTGTCTATGCATGTATATTTCTATATACACGTAAAGGACTTCCACTACAATACAATGTAGTATGTGTAAGTAAACTGTGTATACAAATAAAACCTCAATTGTACTTATTTTGTACAAAAGTTTTATATCTTGTTTGGGACTCCAGACTTCTTAGTTCTTATTTCCTAATTGCTGACTGTTCGCTTCTTTTACTTTCCGTTTTTAAGAGTTAAGAGTTAACATTTATTTGTAAAATATCATTAAAATTAAGTTAAATAAAATACAGTCAGTTCCTGTAGCTTCTGTCTGTCATTAGAAACATTCACATGCAGCTCCATAACAAGGTCCTGGGTTTGATTTCCTGCATTGAAACACACTCATTTCATTCATCCATGAGACAAAATGTGTTAATACAATATCATACAGCATTAGTTATCATAGGAGTCTACATCTAGGATTTGGGGATTTTGAACTGTTGGAAAAATTGAGCAACTCTTATGTGCTTATGCATGTACATACCAAACTGCACACACGTTTTTTTCCACATTTCTGCTGTACATAGCAGTCATGTTCCCAAATTTAAATGATATCCATATCACATTACTTCTAATTAATTCTATAGCAGATAGTAGAATATATACATTTAATGTTGTTAACATTTGATAAATATTATATTTATCTTGCTAATCTTTTATTATATATTTCTGGCAAGTAGCTAAGTAAATTTTAAATCTATTTGATATGAAAAAGTGTTTCATGTTTTACATTATTGATATTTACTGTGCCGATAACAGCCTTGTTAGAAATGAATTCTTCATCTGTCACATGTCTGTTGATAAATCCCTGCAGAAGTCATGCATCAATCCGCTTAATAAGTAGCCACACATTCAGTCATACTTAACAGATACCTAACCCTCAGCAGAGATAATGTTGTGTTTGTTACATACATTAATGTCAATCTCATTAATAATGCTCATTTTACTTCCTTTACCCCTGGTCCACCGCTCTATTTTGTTGTGGTATATACAGGGGTTGGACAATGAAACTGTCATTTTGGTATGGGTGGTTTCATGGCTAAATTGGACCAGCCTGGTGGCCAACTTCCATTAATTGCAAATTGCACCATATAGTGTGCCACCAGAGTGTGACGGTTCAATAAGCAGGGTAAGAGCACAGTTTTGCTCAAAATATTGCAGTGCACACAACATTATGGGTGACATAGCAGAGTTCAAGAGAGGACAAATTTTTGGTACACATCTTGCTGGCCAAGACAGCAAGTTTTTGTGATGTATCAAGAGCCACGGTATCCAGGGTAATGTCAGCATACCATCAAGAAGGAGGAACCACATCCAACAGGATCAACAGTGTATCTAAGAGGAAGCTGTCTGAAATGCATTTTCGGGTGCTAACCCGGATTGTATCTAAAAAAAAAAAAACTACGACTGCCCAAATCACGGCAGAATTAAATGTGCACCTCAACTCACATTCTCACCTCAACTGTTTCCACCAGGATTTTACGTCAGGCGCTCCAGAGGGGCAATATACACAGCCGGGCTGTTATAGCCAAACCTTTGGTCACTCGTGCTAATGCCAAATGTCGGTTTTAATGGTGCAAGGAGCACAAATTTTGGGCTGTGGACAATGTGAAACATGTATTGTTCTCTGATGAGTCCATCTTTACTGTTTTCCCCACATCGGGGAGAGTTATAGTGCGGAGAAGCTACCAAGGAGGAATACCACCCAGACT